>RJWT010012488.1:0-22415 GCA_004365215.1 Cuniculus paca
AAAATGAATGCAGCCAACTTGTAACTTTAAAGTTATGTAAACAGCAGAACAGCATTATTAAAAATCCAGCAATATTAAAAACTTCCGTTCACCTTTCCATCATTTTAAACAACATTTCTGAATTACAAGCTAACTTTTTAAATCTTTTTTTTTTTTCTTTTTTTCAGACAGGGTCTTGCTCACTTTGTAGCCCAGGCTGGTCTCAAACTCAATGATCCTCCGGCCTCAGCTTCCCAAGTGCTGGGATTACAGGTGTGCACCATCGAGCCAGACTTCTAACTTTTTAATTCTAACCATTCTGCCCACACTTGTTGATTGGAGAGGGAATGTCTTGTTATGGTCACTTGCTTGTCAGTCCTCAGTATCTCACTCCTTGGCCAGTACCAGAGGCAGAAGAACACAGCAGGCTGTCTGGATCTGGACTTCCAGTGGGTCCACCCGAGCTCTACCATGCAGGAGCTGTGTGACTCGTGTACACTAGCCACTTCTCTTTCTATGTAATTTCTTCACTTTAAAAATAGGAATGATAATTAATTTACCATACATTAATGTCTCAAATCACTTAGAATGAAGTACACAGTAATTTTTAAGTGGACAATAACAACTGTAGCAGTGTAAGCATCATCTATGCGTACAGAGAAGTATTTAATATGCCTAAACTACATCATCTTTTTAAAAATATTTTTTCCTCCATTAGGATTTCATGTAGGTCTTTTCTAGAAACTCTTAATATTTTTTTCAAAATTGTATTTCCTTACCACGATGTGTATTCTAGTCCGACTGTTTTTAATAAAAATTTTACTTCTGCTATCATCTATTAGGTTGATTATAAAACAAAGTATCTTACATTAAAGAAAATGAATATCTACATATCCCTTCCTTTAGTGGAGTATATTAGTAGAACCATGCATAAAAGTTTAAAATTATATCATTTTTCCACATTACTTATTTTAAACATTTTTTACTCTGAATTTATAAGTATATCACATTAGTAGTTCTAACTTTAAATCGCATTAGCATAATGAATAAAGGAGAAAATGAGTGGAAAACAAAAGTAAGTTCTATACTCATAAAAAGGTTGTGAAAGTTAAAGAATCTTAAAATAATAGTGCAAAGTGGCAGCTATCCCTATACCCATTTACAGTGGTTAATTATTACTTATCTCTTTGGATCCATTATTTATTGAGCAACTGTAGTTTCTGAGTTATCAATTCCAGTATACAGGAGTACCACAGACTGCACCAACTAAAATCCTAGCTCCGCTACTAGCTTCCTGAGTGACCTGAGAGGCAAATTAGTTAACTTCTCGTCCTCAGTTTCCTCCTCTGCAAAATAGGAAGTAATAGTATATTGGTCAGTGCAGCAGACTGAGTAATTTTAAGAAAGCTGAACAATGGAACTATTTACCAAGGTAAGGGTACAAAACACCGAGGCAAACTCAGAGGGGTTATCCTTTGCTGGGATAACACTTCCTGAAGACGTAAGGAGGGGAACAAGGGCCTGAATGAAGACAGACAGGGGTGAAAGGAGAAGGTTCCGGAGGAAGGGGGTTGGAGAAGAGCAGATGTGGAAGAACACGGCCTCTCCCAGGGAGCTCGGAAAGAGCAGACACGCTCTCAAGCTCTCTTTCCTTTGCACTCAGCTGTCACTGGTGCTCCTAAAAGGCCACAGAAGCGAGACAATATAGGAGACCACTGCTATCCTCTGCTGCCCAAGGAAGACAGGAGTGTAGAGTATCTGGAGGGACACACAGGGATGCTGCTTCATAAATCCGAGGCCAGAATAATAATACTTTCAAAAGCGCTTAGAATTGTATCTGACACTAGCAGTTTTAGCTATGTTCATCTTTTTTCACTCTTGCTTGGGTTGGACTTCTTATGAGTCTTCATGAGTGAAGAAAAAGGAACAAAATTGTTTGCCCTGTAAATTTCCAAAGATTATATTTTATACAAAAACAAATTATTCAAAAAAAAATCAAACCATATACTCTAATGAAGCCAGGAGCAAAATATTTTAGGCTCACAGATAAGCTGCTACTAAGCTGGACACTCAGGAACCCTATTAGTGACCACTGGAAATATGAAATGACAATTTCTGGGAAGAAGGTATAGTAAAGATCAATTCTAACAGACATTATTTAATATCAATATATTTAATAAAACATATTCTTGCTCCTTGGGATACACATTAAAGATATGAAGTAGAGGAGATAAATCTAACAATTATAATTACAGAAAATACTAGCACTTGAGATATGCAGGTAATTACACAGGAATATTTTGAAGTCCTATAATAAACACAATTTTTAAAAATGAAACTAAAGATTATAAAATCACTGTTCAAAAGACTCTAAACTACTGTACACAATCTTTTTGATAGAAGCTGACAGCTATCATCCTGGGGGCAGGGAGCTGAAGAACTCTTTCATCGCTGATCTTTTTCCTTGACCCTCCCTGGGGAGGAATTTATTCACAGGCATCTTCATAGTAAAGGGTACTTTTGGACCACCTTTGACAGGAGATTCTATCAGGTCTTTTTATTCTCTCCAGCTTTTACACCCCATGACAAAACTGAAGAGAACATTTTCACACAGGAGGAAACCTGGTCCTCACTGGACTTTTTCTTGCATTTTATGCTTCCAAGGAAACAAAGGGGGAGACAGATTTGGTTTAAAGCTGAGGGACAGGCAGAGACCCCATGGGATTCTAGTCTGCAAAGATGTTATTGAGTTTACCTTTTTACATAATTCTGCTTTAGGGTTTGAAACACAAGCTAAATTAACCCAATGCTACTCAGCTTTCTTTTGAAATTGCCCACATCTATAGATACAAAAGTTGACTGAAAAATACAATGTGTATTTAAATTTAAAAAGCTTTATTATAGTTAAAAACACATTGCTATTAACCCACCTCAAAATACTCCATTCCTTACTCCAAACATACTTATCCCATCACTCTTGCCACTTTGTGAAGCAGTTCTGAAAGTCTCTCTTTTGTGAGTGCATGAATGAGGTGTGACAAAAAATATAATTGAATGCTTTTGCCAAGTGCCATCCTACAGAAAGGCAGACTCCTAAAATCATTACTGTGTGTTCTCATCCACCTTATTCATCAGTACCCTGTGATTTCTGGCTCTTCCTCCAAGACAAAATGACTATAGAAGAAAAATATTTTTAATTGATTCAGGACATCAAGGCAGTTACAACAGTACAACTAAAGACACTCACAGAAGAGGACTTTCAGAGCTGCTTCAGAAAGTAGCAAGGATGATGGGTAAGTGTGTTTGAAGGGAGGGAAAGTTCTGAGGAGGATTCATGGCACTATGTCTTTTACTGTAATACATTTTTTAATTTGAGCCTTATTTTCAATAATAGTTCTGATCCCTTTATAAGTCCCTTGAGAAATGACATGGCTATGCTGAAAAGTTTTTCCTGGCCCTGTTCTTTTTCTCAGCAATAACTATCGTTAAAATCTGATTTCCATTCTTCATTAAAACTGACAACAAATGTATAGAGACTGAGCATCCCTAGTATGAAAATTGGAAATCTGAAACGCCCCAAAACTCAAAATTTTCTGAGTACTGCCATGATGTCACAAGTGGCAAATTCCAAATCTGACCTTAGGTGACTGGTTGCAGTTGAAAATCAGGACCACTAAAGCCCTGTGTGAAATCACCCTCAGGCTCTGTGTCAAAGGTTCGTGTAAAATGTATGTGAACTTGGGGTGGGGGGGCTGTCACCACACTATCTCATTATATACATGCTGACATTTTCAAATGTGAGAAAGTCTGAAAGCTGCAACACTTCTGGTTCCAAGCATTTCAGGTAAGGGACTCTTTCCAAGTAGGGAATATTTTCGCCCTCATTCCTTTGATGTGGTTCTCTAAAGTACAGCGTTTCCATAGTTATACAATAAGCAAAACAACACGTAGGAAATTTGGAAAAGACCTCACCCCTGTCTGTCTGTCTCTCTTGCTCACACAGGAAAGAAGTCCCTAGGTGAGGAGAAAACGTCATCAATAATAACATTTAATTATTCCACAAAAAAGGTGGAATATTAGAGCCTGGAAAAGTAAATGTGGAATACTAGAACTCCCAAATGAGTAACTAAAGGTAAATTCATTAATAATTTATATTTTGTTACCCGTTTGTCATTTGGTATCTTAAACATTATACCACATGGAGGCAGTGAAGAAAAAGCTGTCTCCACAATCACCAAAGCCGCGCGCAGAGCCCAGCAGGAGCGGGGCTCTGACGCAGGAACAGTGCTGCACAGGTAAATAAGAGCTCTTCTTAAAAGTGGGAAGTTGTGATGAGTGCTGATCTACACAAAGAGCGAAAACAGATACAATTCCTTTCGGTGAGTTTAATCAAAGTGATTAATAAATTTGGTTCCTTGAAATTAATTTGTAAAACATAGTATGTACAGAATGCACATCCTTATTAATGCTTGATAAATTAATCTATGTTAATACTTGAAATGACTAAGATAACTTATCTTTAAAAGTCAGGCTATCAAAAATGAATTCATTTAAGAGTTCTAAGTACTAGCACTTTCTATTCACGGAAATAGAAATAAAAGTCAAATTAGACAGGAACGTCTTATCATAACAATCTCATGTTTTCCAGGCAAAATTTCTTTGTAAAGTAAATGAAATATAGTGTTTACAGTATAGAGTTAGTATCTCTAGACCACTGCCACAAAAAGTGTATCAATTTAAACTGTCTGGTTTATGGAAAGAATGTTTCATTTTAAAAACTGAGACTTACAAATTTAACAAAATGAAAAGCTGTGGTTTAATCCTAACCAGAGTGGCAGTTGAACAAAAAAATCAACAGTGCAGTATATACCAAGAGATTTCTCCAGGGCTATCTTCACAGGCATGGTACTTACAGGAGTCTTATCAAATTCAGCCTCAGATGACGTTGGCGACAGAGGGCTTATGGGGCTCAGAGATGGAGAACTCTCAGCACTGGAGACATATTCAGGGTCAGGAACATACAAAACCTCCAAGAAAATGTCACATAAAGGTTCAGTTAAACTGCGATGTTAGTAATCAGAAGATTGCTGTAAGCAAGCACCATTAAAATACTCTTCAGTAATAAACAGAACAAAAATTTTCATATTGTAAGAATATTTATTACCATAATAGGCCTAGTACAGTAAAAATAAAGAGTATTCAAAGTCAATTAAGATACATTTGATAAGACATAGTCAAGAGGTGGTAAGAAGCAACAATTCTCAAATACTACAGCCCCCTGTTTTGGAAACAAATTGGCAATAGTTAAAATTAAAAATGTGCAGCCGCGCATGGTGGCGCATGCCTGTAATCCCAGCTCTCAGGAGGCTGAGGCAGGAGGATCGTTGCAAATTTGAGACCAGCCTGGACTACAAAGTAAGTTCAAGGCCAGCCTGAAGTGCATAGTGAGACCCTGTCTCAAAAAGACCCAAAAAAAAAAAACTTGTGCATGCTTCTTTGACTCAGCGATTTTACTTCTAGGAATCTACCCAAAGAAAGATGTGCATATAAATGTAAACAGAGAAGTTACCATAGTGTTCACTACAACAGTGTTAAAATTAGCAGGAGTAGAAACACCCTAAAGCTGACAGCAACTAGTTAAACAAACTACGAAAACAGCAACACAATGCAACTTATGTACACATGACAAAGGGTTGTGCTGAAATGGAACATTTTCAAAGTTAAATTTAGAATAAGGAAACAAACAAACAAAAAATTCCTCAAAACAGGGTACATTATTTCTGAAAGTAGATATGACCTCATAACTGTCTGTTTCTGGAAAAGAAATCACAAGTTTGAAATGGAAGGATAACTTACCTTTAAAATGTTGAAATTTTTAATCACATACCTGTACATGATACTGCTCTGAATAATTTTAAAACTCTAAATCAATAGTGTGTTTATATGTGAGAAGTTGATTTACAATTAGACATAAAGACAGTTAACCTTCATTCATAGGGCCAATATTTTCAAAGCACACATAAAATTATTCTTCTCAAATCTTCCACATTATTATCGCTTGTCGGCCTTTTGGCTAAGATCAAGTGAAATCTTCTGCATTATTAACTATGTGTAATGGGTATTTTCTGCTTAATTATTCTAAACATCAACACATTTAAACAAAGATAATACCTGTCCAGTCACGACTGATCGGCAGAATAACTTATTTAACTGAACAAGTTCATTGGGTGTTGTATCAAATTTCAGGGCTATGCTATTCAAGGAATCTCTCGATTCAACCTATTTAAAAGAAAGAATGAATTATTTTAATTTGTCAAAACAGAAAAACTAAATTATAAAATTTAATGACCAATACATCTGGAAAGCAATCTTGTATTTGATGAATAAATAACATTTTCATCTTTGGAGATAACTATCAAGAAATATTGTTTTGTTAACAGATGATCTTGACCTATGACACAGAGCATGTTTTATCACAATATATGTGGGTCTCTAATTCAAGCTATTTCAAAATATGTAACATATAATATAAATAACTTTTACTTTATAAAGGCATTCAACCAATATAGTATTCCTTTAAATAGTTTGTAGAACATAAGCAACTCTGAGAAACATACTAATGTTATTTTAGTGAAGTGTATCTGTATTAAATTCAAAATAGTATTTCTGACAATCTTTTTGTACATATTCTGCCATTTATGTTTGTAAATCAGAAAAATATTTGAATCAAAATTGAGTTCTCTTCCTGAATCATTAATATATATAATCTAATTATTCCTGAATTATTAATACAATCTCACAATTATAGCAATTTTAGATAATGGGATTTTGTCAATTATCCCAAAAAGAAAAAGCCGTTTGATCAATCAATGTATTCCCTCGAGGTCCGTCCTCTTTACCCAAGGTCTTATGATAGCTCAAAGAAAAGATAAAGAAGTCCACCTACATGGCTTTAGAGTTTGAGAAATGCACATCCCTGATGGAAAGCAGACAGAGAAGGTTATATAAAAGATGAAGAGCAATCCACAACTGAACCATGAGACAGCAGAAGCCCTAAGTATGGATCAGGCACCTTGTGCTGCAAACATCAAGAGAAGTCCTCACAGAAAAGATTTAAGGTGAGTTTTGAACAAGGGAAAACAATTTGAGAAGAGAGAAGGTTAAAAAACAAAAAACAAACAAACAAAAAAACCAAACAAAGTTTCAAAGTAATGATAATACAAGGTGAGGAGGCAAAAGCATACAAAATGCTTGTGGGATACTATCTCCTCCTCAACGATCCATCTGAAGCATCTTCATGAAGCATAGATTTCAAGGACAATGCGTAACTGAAGGTAAAGGATGGGGCTGAAAGGCATTTAGAATTAGGTTGCAGAAGACTCAGAAATCAGGAAGAGCAGACGTGGGGTGGGGTAAAAATACAGTAAATGTATATATTTTCTTTAATGGTTCTGTAAAACCAAATTTATCCCAAATATTGAGGTAATAATCTAGTTTTTCTTCCATCTGTGCCAACTCCTTCATCTGCAAAATATGCTCATCTATCTTCTACTTTATTGAGATAATATAAAAAGTTTATGTTATTTTACAGTAATATCTGAAAGTTTTCAAAGTACACACTTTTAAATACCATATTTTATCCTTGCAGTGTTTTTGAAAAGAATGATAAAAGTAATTTAAAAATCAACAGTTATAAAGCATAGGAATCAGACAGCTTTAGTGACACCTTTTGATGATGTACTGGCAACAGGTTCAAGATTAATGGGACAAAAGAATACATGCATAAAAACCAAAATGACACTCCTACAGCCCATTAGTTTTATGGTACAGCATGTAAAAAAAAGAAATGAAGGTACAGATTTCCAACCAAGATTCAACAGCAAGCATACATGGATGGAAGGGAATTGTGAGTCACGTCAGTTAAGTCAGGGGAGTAAATGTAAGAAAGCGACCAATGCTGACTCTAAAACTGGCAGCTGGATGAATAACTGACTGAATGGAAATAAGAAAATCCAGCACTGCAGAAGGATGTAGGAAGAGGAGGTTTTCTACAATTTGTTAAATACAAGTGATAGTCGGAAATGTAAGACTCTAGATAGGTAAGAACAGAAAAACATTTGGCCTCATTCCATATAGTTGATGAAGTTCTTAAGCTCTTCAAATGATAGAATCAACACCAGTAGAAAAGAAACAAGGGACCACTCACATTTGAAATCAAGAAGAGAAGAGCAGCCAGCAACGTAGATGGAAGATACGATCAAAATGATAGCAACAACACAGGACAGTGAAGTACAATGATAGCAAAGTGGAGCACAATTAGTTTCAAGAATAAAGCAGGGTTCTGAAAAGAGAAAACAGATACAGGAAGAAAGGATACACTTGAAGAATGTTGATAATTTTTCTAAAATTTAGAAATGATCCGATTACTAAGGTTCAAGAAACATAACCATCAATATAAATAAAATGTCTAAATCTAGGCTTATCATAGTAGCACTGCAGAACTATAAAGGCAGAGGGAACTTTACAAGCAACCTAAGGAAAAAAGATTGCTTAGAAATGAACAAAAGCAGGGCAAAATAAGAACGTAAGTACTATCTTCAAAATGCTGATAGAAAAGTAACACTCAGCCTACAAATCTACAGCCAGCTAGATTGCCAGGGAGGAGGATGCAATGAAGCTTTTTGAGACATAATCTGATTTTCCAGTTACAAACCCTCACTGAAGGAATACAACCTCAAGAAGAAAAAGGTAAAATGAGAAGGGATGAAGCACAAGGAGGAGTAAAACCATCTACTGGGTTTGATAATAAGAAAGATGTTTTAGTGGAAAGACACAGGAATATTAGTGTTAATAAGGAAGGAAGTAATATCACATAGCAGTTTAAAGATCCACATTTGATTCCCACTTATAGTGATTTCACTGTGCACAATCAGGCAGTAATTTAAGGTGATATATACTTATACTGCATTTATATTCATACCTTAAAGTTACAGAATGTTTGTACGATACATCGGTGCTCTGGAAATGTATTTGAGCTAGATCATAAATATTTTAGAAGAAATAAACTTGGAGAGTATATTGTGATATAAAGTTTAAAGAGAAATATATATTGTCCTAAATAAAAAGTCATGTTATTTAAAGATGATAAATGAATTCTTCATAAATCTTGTCTATTTTAGAGACTACAGTAAGATTAGAGTGTAAAATGGTATATTACCTAGTTTTAGAAATGTGTTTCTTTTAGAATTTGGCATGTGAAATAAAGAATAAAAAAATGAAAAAATAAAAGTCCGAATAAAGACCTTTTAGAGCATGTTTTATATGATTTCTAGTCAATACTTGTTTTCCAAAGCTCACTTACAACATTTGGGAAAAATTTTTCCCCCAAAAAAATACTTCTTAATATAACTTTAATTTTGCTATGGATAACAGAAGTTTTACTGAAGTGAAATTAAAGAATGGTAAATTCCTGAATTCAAAACTTTATGAATCTTTGTAATCATGATTACATGTACAAATAATTGTATCTTATACATTAGGCCAATAATTTTGTGCCTTAATAAATGCTAAGGAATACATCAAATTACTGAATCCTTTATTACATGAACTTATTTTCTCAACTTTTCAACTATGTAGGCACAAACATAAGTTTATAATATGCCTTAAAATAAGATTTGTTGATAGTAATAAATATAATTCTACTTTTAATACCAGACGTTTTCAAAATACTTAAAATCTCAAATAATCAATTATATACATGAAAAGAGTATAACTCAAAATCTTGCGAATTTGTTCAATTTTAAGGATTCATGGAAAATAATCAAGATTGATAGGGCTGGCGATATACCTCAGTGGCACAACACCTGCCTAGTAAGTGCAAGGTCTTGAGTTTGATTCCTGATACCAAAAAAACAAAACAAAACAAACAACACAAAACAAAACAAAACAAAACGACTGACACTAGAAGGTTTAATAATTGCTAAATCCACGTATAAAATAGTATTTTCTCCCTAATACAGTTATAATATGTTGGAAAAACACAAAATAACAAAATTAGGCTCAGTTAAAGTAATTGTTTTGCAGCATGTTAACATTACCTAAATCAACACTATTTACATTAACCCAAGTCAGCTACACACCACACACAGTCAGCTTCAGTCCTGTGGTACCCCCAGCTGAGAAGCCTGACACAGCAGGGCATTCCTGGGACACAAGAGAAGCTTCCTTCCCAGGACTAATGAGTAGAGCCAACTCATCTCTCCAGCATTCCTCCTGTCGCTAGCATTAGCATGAGCACTGCTGCCAACATAATGAAGACTACGTTTCTAAAAAAGTAAATACTTTCCTAAATGCCTGACCTCGTAAGAATTATTCTAGCAGAGGAACTTTCAGTCCCAGGGAAGGATCACTGATATTAAATTTTCTGGAATAACTATCATTGTAGCTCATAGTAAAATTTCTCATTAAGGAAAAAAAAATTCTAAAATGCAATTCAAAACTTAAGCATTATTAACATTAAAAGTTACCCAAAGGGAGTACAGATTTTTAAAATAAGTCAATTCAGAATTCTTTCCTTATTTGCAATATAAATGGAGCCTTAATAAGATAATTATAAATATAAGTTGTTTTTTCAAAAGCAAGTAACTTACAGTGTATTCAACAGTCCCTTTAGGTTTCTGGAAAGACATTCGTC
This sequence comes from Cuniculus paca, assembly GCA_004365215.1. Taxonomy (NCBI): domain Eukaryota; kingdom Metazoa; phylum Chordata; class Mammalia; order Rodentia; family Cuniculidae; genus Cuniculus; species Cuniculus paca. Next base: position 10,673 of record RJWT010012488.1, read on the forward strand.
TCCCATCTTTCTTGTCTAAGTTCTTCTTTTGGCCAGTGTCTGAAAGAAAATAAGGCAGATTCCAGTGAATTTCATTTTCCTTTCAGAGTAATGTCAAGCCCACTGAGGAGAAATTGCTGGGCAGGTATCTAATACACAGTGTGGCTCATGCATTGGGATTCCAGTGGCTTTGGGGAAAAATAAAACCAACTGTCAACGAACTGTAGTTCCTTCCCACCTGTGTAAGAAACTGACCAATATGATCACATAATAAGTAGAAGTTAATTAAAAACACAACTTTCAACACAAGTTATTAAAAACTAAATTACAGAGCATTTCTTTCTACATATTTAATCTGATTATAATAAACTATTTTTGAAGACATTTTTAAACATATATTTGAAGATATATTATTATTACTAGCTGAAGTCTGAAAAATGTACTAGTCCTCATAGGAGAAAACTCTTCCTACAAATCATGGAGTCTTCTTTGTGATATGATCTTCCCAATTTACACACCATGAAGTAAATTAAGGTATTCTACTATACATAAACACATTTAACACATCTGTAATCTTAACACTCCAGGAGGCTGAGGCAGGAGGATTGAAAGTTTGCTAGCTTGGACACTGCTTAGCAAGACCCTGCCTCAAAGTTAAAAATAAAAATGGTATGGGGATGTAGTTAAGTGCAAAGGCCCTGGTTTAATCCCCAGTACTGCCCAAAATAAACAAAAAACAAAAACCATTTTTAAAATTCTAGATTATGTGCATCTGCTTATCAAGACATTTCATTTTAATATTTCATTATCATCAACATTAAGCTACTTGTTTAAGTTTTTCATTTGGGAAACCTCCTCTGTATTTCAAGTAATAATGAGCTATACTGCACTGATAAAATAACACTCCTATCTAAACATTCTTAAATTATTAAAATGAAAATGTTTTAAAAACTAAAACTTAAATATGTTGGCAAACAGGAAAATGCTGTATTTATCCATGATTAAAAACTATAGCTTTAAAGAAAAATTAGTTCTATTAAAGCTCAAATAATCTAGAAAATGTATGTTCCATTGTTTTCCATCTACCCTCAACTGACATTTGTACCATGTTAGAGTTTACTTCTACGTGCCTAACTAGCTCAGCTGTGGGGAGAACAGTTTTAAGGAAGTATTCATGTGCCTGAATCCCAGTTAAAAGCCAGTTAACTCTACAGTGCTTAAAAGACTGTCCTAAAACCCACTGACTAATTACACAGAACCTACAGAAATCGAAAGCATCTGCATGGTTTTTAAAATCATTATCTGTGCTTTCAATCTTCACTAAACTGTAACTGTAGAACTGCAGCTTCTACAGTTTCCATTCCAAGCCTAAGGAAGGTCAGACACAGGAAAAGGACCTACTGTGAATGAGTGAATGTTCTGAAGCAACGACCTCAACTGCACCTGGACTCCATAGTCCTTATGAGCTGCCCTTGGTTTCTATACAGAGGGGGACTCTGAGAATTAGCGCAGGTTGTTCTGCATCTGCTTACCAAGACACCGGTAAGTTGTGGTTCATGCTACAACTAGAGGGGAAAATGTGTGTATGTACACATCAGATCTTTGTGTCCTAAACATTTAAAGATTCTTTAAAAAGAAAGGAAAGAAGATTAAAGAAAAAGGTACAAAAAAAAAAAAGACAAGATACGGTCAGATAATTCACAAGAGGTTGTAAAAATGGCCCGTAAACATGTTAAAAGATGTTCAACCTCAGAGCAGTGTGAATTAAAACTACAAGATACTATTTCCCACTGATCAGTCTGGTAAAAATTCAAAAGTCGAGCACACAGTTTGGCGCATTTCTGGTGAGAATATAAAATGCTACAACTCTTATGAGGAAGGTTATTTTTGCTTATCACAATGTTCTGGATGTTGTTTTTGTTGTTTTTGTTTTTTGAGACAGGGTCTCACTACGTAGGTCAGGCCAGCCTTGAACCCTATGTAACCCAGGCTGGCCTCGAACTGTGTAGATCCTCTTACTCTGCCTCCTGAGTGCTGGGACTAGAGGCATGCACCACCACGCCAGGCTATGCTGAGAATTCTTATCTGATGAGAAAATAAAACATTAAACTATTTTAAAGTAAATTGAAAGTAGTAATTTATTTATTTCATAAATAGCAGAGAGAGCGAAAAACACTTTGTACATTTTGCAATTTAAACTTCTGAAGCAATGTGAAAGACAATCACAGATTGCTTTCAACTAACAATATCTCTCCGCCCCGTTGATTCTTGCAGTTACTGCTGGTCTACATTTACTCTGTCTAATACAGGCCGACTTCCCATTTTCTAAAGTGCTCAGAGCCAGAACCATTCAGATTTTAGGTTTTGTCAGATAAAGAAATATTTGTATCAAAGCTCAAAATTTTTTGGATATTGGAACATTTTAGAGTTTGGATTTTTTGGAGTAGTTTTTCAAACCATGTTTCACAATATCCCCAAGGTTCACTGAACATTTTAATCCTAAACAGTTTGCAATTACCTTATCACTTTTAAGACCTCACCATAGAATGTAGTTCAAAGCAATAAAATAATATTGCAATTTCATAAATTTTAAATTTCTAAGCAAACTGACGTATTCACTTTAAAATTGTAAATATTTGGTAATAATTTTTATGTATAAAATAGTTTAAAAATTTAATTACCAATATTGACAGTTATTCACAACTGCCAGAATGAAATAAACTATTTTTTCTATTACTCTGAGAATACAATCACATCGTCACTATATCTGAGACTTGAAAGTAACCACTACTATTAGCTAGCCATGTTTCTTCCCTAATAACTTTAGCTTTAGAAACAGAGGTCAGCAAATAGGAATCTAGATTAGGAATACAGAGAACAGCCCTGTTCTTCCTTACAAAACTGACAAGTTTAGAAATACTATGTAGATTTATTTGCAGTTTATTTATTAACATAAATAAGTGAGTATTATGCATCTAGTACATGCCAAGCATGGCTCTAAGTACTTCACATCCCCTATTTCAGTGAGTATGTTGACTTCGTTAAGTAGGCATCATTCTGTCCTTATTTTATAACCAAGGAAACAGGCATAGAGAGCAGTGCAATTACACAGGGAAGAAAAGAGTAGGAATGGGATTCATATTCTGCCCACTGACTGTGCTCCTAGCCACTCTTTGACAAGACTCACTACAGTGGTAGCTTCATGCAATGGGGGACAGAAAACGGAGTCACTACTGCACATCAGTGGCTCCAGGGATAGTGGCAATGCCTGGAGACTTTTCTTTTCCTTTTTTTTACTAAACTGGGGATATGTTATTGGCATCCGGTGGGTTAGTCAAACCATGGCTACTGCTCAGCACTTCCATGTGTATCTCCCTATCCAGGAAGCTAAATTTGCTGACTGCTGTTCAAACTTACTTTTGTCTGCTTTTTAAGTTAGTGATGGAGATAAGTATCTCCCACTATAATTGAGGTTATTTGGATCTCTGTGGGTCTACCTGCTTCTGTGTTTTGAGACCACGTTATTAGGTTATCTTCCTGATGAGCTGGATTTTAGTTCGGTCTTTTTGAGATGGTCTCACTATGCAGTTCAGGTTGGCCTTGAGTTTACTTTGTAGCCCAGACTGGTCTCAAACTTGCGAGGATCTGCCTGCATCAGTCTCGCAAATGCTAGGATTTCAGGCATGCGCCACCATGCCCGGCTTGAACCGAATCTTTTTTTCATAATACTTCTTGCCTTAAAAGTCTACAACTAGCTGGGTGTAGTGGTACATCCCTATAATCCCACCACTTGGGAGGCTGAGGCAGAGGATGCCATGAGATTGAGGCCAGCCTGGGCTACACAGTGAGTTCAAGGCCACCCTGAACTACATACCAAGACCCTGTCTCAAAAAAAAGTCCACTTGGTCTGATGTTAATACAGTGCCTTTCCATGAACTAACATCTGCTTTTCTACTCTCGCCTTTTCTCTACTTGTGTGATATCAGTGTGTCTCGAAGCAGGTTGCTTTTGTCTACTTTTCGATTGTCTCCATTCGCTCCTTTCTTGTCTTCTTTGGATTGTGACTGACTCATTTTTCATTTCACTGCCATTAATGTAGAAGTTGTACATGCTAACAATTCTAGTGGCCATCCTGGAGATGACAGCCTGAATTACTGCCTGATCAAGAACCATTTAATATTAAGCAGCATTTTAACCACTTCCAGATGTTGAAAACTGTCACTGTCAAGACTGATATGCAATATTTTGTTATATGTTTTAATTACATATATGTGTATACAATCTTAAGAAATTTAGACAATCAACATTCATTTAGTTTTGTACTAATATTTATCATTTTTATTGTACTTTTGGGCAACTTCAGGTAACAGAATTCAGGATAATTAGATATTTTAATACTTTAATGATAAATTTTCAGTTTTTAGTTTCTACTTTTTCTGCTAGAAAATCAGTGGCATTTTTCAAGGGACATCATTCAAGGGAATAGGATTATTCATTCTGACTTTAAAATGAGGTTTTCCACTAGGGGCTCATATTAATGCACGAATTATTAACTACAGAACTTCTTCAGCTTGAGTTTTTAGCTATTATCTCTTTAAGGCAGCTGGCCCATTTTTTTCTCTTTTTCTTCAGGGAGTCAAATATATCCACATTAGAATTTCTTGTTGCACTGTGTATGGAACCTTTTCTTCTATAATTCATTCTTTTGAGACTTCATTAATTTTGGCTATTTTCTTTTGACTTATCTTCTTCTTTGCCTTAATTCCTTCTGTGCTGTCTAATTTGCTGTTAAATCTACCCACCAAGGTCCTAATTGGAGGGATTATATTTTTCAGTTCTAGAATAGTTCGTTTTTCTTTTTTTGTACTTTATATCTCTCTAAAATATTCTAATTAGCTGAAAATTCTCAACATAGCCATTTAAAATCTGAAAACTACAGTATCTACAGTGCCTGTGGGTGTGATTCTGTTGTTTCTGAAATCTTGTCTTGCTATGTACCTAATTATACTGTGTGCTGATCTTGTTAATGAAGATACTGAAATTATGACTTGAACCAGAACTATCATTCTAGAAGAGGACACCCTGGCTACTCAGTTTTCCATGTATGTGTGTGTCTCTTACTGGAAATCAAACCCAGCGCCCTGAACAAGCTAGGCATACACTCTACCTTTGACCTATACCTTCAGCCCTTGCTTTTTGGTTTATCTTTACCCAAAAGGTAGAGAATTTTCAGGTACAAAGTGAGTTTTCCAGGACTACCTCTTACCTGTGGTGGGCCTTATAATCTGCCTCCTTATACCCATAACTTGTAAGGAGCACATTTAATCTCTCAGTTTCTGTTTCTGGAATCTACTTCCCTCAGGAAAAAACAAAATAAGAGAAAAAAAAGCTCAAAGTAGGAGCCTTACTCCTTAGATTTCTGACTTCCCTTAGGCCCTATTCTAATCATACCAGTCATACCAGTTAGCTTTGTTTGTTTGCTTTTCAATACTAGAGATTAAACCCAGGGCCTCTATACTGATCTATATGCTCAATCTTTTTCTGTTCTTTCTTTGTAATTTTTATTTTCATCAAGGTCTCTTAAGTGGTTAAATCACCTCAACTGGGCTTGAACTTGTGACCCTCCTGCCTCGGCCTTTCAAAATTCTGGGATTACAGGTACTGACTACCATGCCTAGTTATCAGGTAGCTTTCTGATACCCTCCAAAATTTGTTTTGTTTTGGTCCAGCATTTTGTTCTCAGCTGTTTATTTCAAATTATCTAACTTACTATTACCAAGCTCAGAAATCTTGAAAAATTTTTAAGCAAGGAATTATCGAGGCAGTATCAGACCTTTAAAAAGAACATTTGGGTTACAGAAAGGCAGACTAGAAAAGATAGAAAGCCTGGAAACCAACATGAAAATAATATGAAATCTAGTTTTATCGTACTGAAAGTCTCTTACTATGACAGAGCATTGTAATGCCAATAGTAACTGCTGATAAAAAGTTTAATGATTTAAAAATATGAAGCTGGCAGTTAGTATTTTCAAACACAATAATATAGGTTTTAAAAATTCAAATATTTTGAACTTATCTTCTAAACTTAAAAGATACATTGGTTATAACTTTTCTGATTAACTGGTTCTTTACAGTGAGGTACTGAAGGAAAAATGTTCAACCTTTCATTCACTATTAATTTCTTATCTAAAGCCCTTCAATTTTGCCTCAACTCTATCCTCCTCTAAATAGTACCCTATATTTCTTCTTCTCTTAATAATTCAACTTTTAACAGTACAAATCTACTTTCACCATCTTTACCACCTACTAACTTGACAATGGACTGAAATCATTGCACCTGCCTTGGCACAAACAAACTGAATGGTGTGTTGGATAATTTTTCTTCTACTTAATCTCCGCGAAGCATCCAACTAATTCCTTCAGCACATTCCTCTTTCCTTTATTTGGAAGCATCTCGCACTCCATTAATGTTGCCCTTTATTGCCCCTTTCCTTCACTGAGCCCTTCGATGTTAACACACGCCCAGAAGCTTTTCTGGTGGCCTTTTCGAAGTAAAAGGGGCCATAACAATGAAGGCTCCAGAGCCTTGTTACTTCAAATGGATAATGTAGATAAAGAATCCAGGATCTAAGTTCTTCAACTCAGTTTCTTACTTGCACTAGCCACATTTCAAGTGCTCACTGGCCACATCTGCCTAGTAGCCATCAGACTGAACATCACAAATACTGAACGTCCATCCTTACAGGAAATGCTACTGAGTATTACTTCTCTAGCAATTCCACATCTAAAGTGTAAGTGTCCAACCTTTTGGCTTACATAGGCCACACTGAATGAAGACGAGGGTTGTCTTGAGCATCATATAAAATATGTAATACTGTTAGTGTATATAGGCACATAGGTAGGGAGGTCAAAACACTATCATCAGCAATGATTTGTTTTATTTTCTAAGTCACACCAGTGTGTGCAATGTGTGATACACAGGGGTTTCAACTGGACAGCTGTGTGTCTGGCACAGGAGGTGGGGTTAGCCCTGCTCCCCTACTTGGCATTTCACTGTCACCTATACAGTCATAAAAAATATAACAAAAAGTCACATAATAATGTTAGAAGTTTACAAACTCATAAGATGTCTTAGTTACTTTTCTTTCATAGTTGAGACAAAATACTCAACACCCAGTTAAAGGGTGAAAGGTTTGGCTCACAGTTTGCAGAAGTTTCAGTCCATAATCATCCAGCTCCAAGGCAGGGTGGCTTGGCAGAGGGGCATCACAGTGGAGAAAACAGCAAAAGCAAACAAGCAAGGGACCTTAGCAGCAGCTCTCTGCACTTTTTATACTTTATCTAGGCTACCAGGATTGGGGCAGAGACAAATCAATCAGTGGATTGATTTAGTAAACACACACCCTTAATCCTATCACCACATGCTCTAAGATTCAGCCACCTCTGAGAAAGCTCCGTCTATGACCGCATGAGGGTCTGAGGAGGGAGGTACCTTTGGGGGGGACACAAACCATAATGTAGGGTCACATGACTAGCTGTCCAGGACCACATATAGTCAGAGGGTTGGGAGCTGGACATGGCAGTTCTAGAATCTTGACAAGATAATCTCAAACTTATAGTTTATAATCTAGGCCCTATCCCTGAGTTCAAAAAGACCAGGGGATAACTGCATATTTGGATTGTTCTGTCCCATACAGAGCTGATTTTACTAACCTGAATTCTGGAATTACACCACTGAACTACATCAAAGAATGATGTCTCAAAAACAGCTTCTTGAAATTGGAACCTGTATATGTTAAGAAGGTAACAAGTGTGTTTTTTTCCTCTTATATGTTCTTCACAGGGTTCCATGAGAAATGTTTTTCTCTTTATTCTTAGTATGATGAATAACTGTTTCTCCTGCCTTCCTAAGCAACAGGTTCATCTTTATTTTAGGGACACTGTGATTTATACCTGATCACATTTTCTTCTTTTCACTAACTGCTAGGAAACAAAAACAAATTTTTAGCCTTCCTCTCACACCTGTATTAGACCTTAAAACATACTCCTTTTTTGTATAGTATCACTACTGACGATCCCGAAAGAAACATAAAATATCACCCTGACCCCTCATTTCACTTCACAGTTTCAGGTGTCCACAGTCAATTACGATTTAACAATATTAAATAAACACTCCAGAAACAATGAGTTTAACCTCATGCCATTCTGAGTAGCACAATTAAACTCAGGTCATCTTGTTCCATCCTGCTCTGGAACATTCCTTCCGTCCAGTGCATCCTGGCTGTGTATGCTACCTGCCCATATTCATGTGGCAGGGTCAGATCAGCTGTCCCAGTAATGCAGTTCTTGTGTTCAAGTCATCCTGATTTTATTTAATAATGGCCCAAATATGCAAGAGTAGTCAAAGAGAATGCTGAAATTCTAAGTCTTGGTTTACTTATTTTCCATTATTATCAGTAACAAGAATATAAAAGTTCGGGCTTCTCCTTCAGGTATAAACATTCTCACTCTATATATTTACATACACACATGTGTGTATGTAAATATATTGCTGTAAAATGAAATAAATTCTATCACAGAATTTGTTGTAATGAGCTTGTGATTCAAAGTCAAATCAAAAAAACAGAATTTGTTGTTTTGTTCTTATATTTAGTGCCTTGAAGATTATGTTAACTTTTAAATTCAGCCCTGTATACATCCATAGTCACAAATATTAACTGCTTCAAGAAATATTTTAGCAAATTGATGGGCAAAGATACCCAGATAAAAGAAACCTATTTAAAATTCAAATTTACAAAGTAGAAGTTTCATGGATAATCATTCAATTTAAGAAATATTACTAAATAGTTCTCTGACATGTAAAGTAATTCAGGTGATAGAAATTTAACACACCCATTTTACTTCATTTTTCATAAACTCTGCTTAAACTCACACACAAACAACAGTATATATTACAGAACTTCGACAATTTGATTCAAAAGTCTATGGCTGATATTAAAAGTCCACATTCAAAGTACAAGAACTGCTGACTGTTAGGTCAGTACCTAGATATACAAGCTGCCATCTGAGCAAAACTGTTTCCTTCACCACTTCAACCACTACTGTCGGCCACCACCACCTTCCTAAAAGGGGTGAGGACTATGACAGGAAATGGAGTGGACCCCTGCTTCCAGGACTTCTCATAACCCAACGATACACGAGTTGTGCAAAAGGACAGGGAGGGTAAGGTTTATGAGCGAGATCATGCCCAGGGTCCACTCCAAACCCAACCCTGAAAGGAACAGGAACACAAGACTGTACTGAATGTGAGACTGAAATTTTAAAATAATGAGTTTTGAATTAACACTGCCTTAGTTGCTGAAAGTAAATGAAATAAAAATATAAACAGGGCAGAACTCTATTTTTAAAGGATTCTCTCACCAACTGAGAAAATAGAATAGAAGCTTGATAAAAACTCTTTTTTATTACAGTGAGGTGAAGCTGTAGTTAAATCTATGAGCTATATTTATTTAGTACATACATTCTAGTAAAGTGAACACTTTTAAAGGCGATACAATATGGGCTATGGTCCCACCAAAAACCAAGTAATACTTAAAAGTACAAAACAATTGTTTTAATCCAATCACAGTGTAAGCAGGTGTAAACAGTGTAGCCTGCTCCACTAGTAATTGTTACCAACTAGGCCTAGGTCTCACTGCTTTTGTCTAGATGAAGACTCTCCTAAGGGGACCACACCCCTGGAGGCTGGAACACAAGGAACCCACCCTCTGAGGACAGCAACGCAGCTGCCAGGAGCTGCCAAGGAAGCAGAGCACTAACAAACACTCCAGGAAGTGGTTTGTCTGTGGAAAGGGTAAGATGCGAAAGAAACACTTGATCAAGTTTGATCTGGTCAGTCCTTCATCTGTCACTAGTAAAACTGCCTTGTCAACATCACTGTTGAACATGAAACCAGGAGGGGCAAGATCATAACCCAGGAAAGCGGTATGAAGTGACAGAAAGTGTCCACAAGAGACATCACCACAGTACACGTGTCTGCTTGGGATTTAAGAAAGGGTAACAGCAGGAAACTTGAGAGCAACTTTTTTTAAAAACTAAACTAAACTAACACAAGAGTAGTCACAGCACAAAGGGCAGAAGAAACCTTTCACAACTCCTGACAGAAACTCATTCTGAAGGACACAAATGCAAGGAGCAACCCCTACAGGCAAACCCACCTAGAGGCAACTTCCAAGAACAGGATCCTCACTGCAAGCAATGGCTAGCACCAACTGAAGTACAACCAATTGCTTTTTACATATATATCACTTCTCACAAGTGAGGAAAACTTGTTAGGTGCATACCCATAACCCCAGCTACTCAGGACGCTGAGGCAGGAGCATCGAGTTCAAAGCCAACCTGGGCAACTTAGCAAAACCTTTTCTCAAAATACAAAATAAAAAAGGGTCAGAGATGTAGCAAGCCCCAAGGTTCAGTCGCCAGAACCGAAAACTAAAAATAAAATAAGAGAAAAACCTAGGGAAGCCGTACTTACTGTAACTACCGAAGAGGGCGAGCGAATAATTCTAGGACACTTACTTCTTGAACTGCTTTCGAAGTTCTGTATTATAACATCCTGGACATACAATGCTGTCCCCAGAGTGCTATTTTCTAGCCGGGCTAGCTGTGCGGCAGAGGAGCAGGCTCGCAATGGAGAACCTGGGTCCCATGCAAGCCGAGCCGGTTCTACACAGCCCACAGCAGGCCTGAGACAGGTGAGCTGGCCGTGGGGTGCCGCCGGCCCGACAGTGTGCCGTCCCGTGACATCACAAGGCCTCCGTGACCGACAGAACTCGGGGGCACCGTGGGCACCGAAAAGAACGCGGTGAGTCGGGGCACCCCAGGGTCTGCTCGGCGCCCGCGCGCAGCACGGCGCCACCCGTCCGCCGACCGCGCTCCTCTCCTCGGGCAGCCGAGAACGCCCGGGGCGGCTCGGCCAGAACCGTCCGGTTCCCCCGGCCCGCGGCGGGCCGCTCGCGGGCGCAGTCGCAGGACTCGCCTCCGGAAGGCGCCCAGCCCAAGGCCGGCGCAAGGTGGGCTCCGCGCACGGCCCGCCCTCCCCGGCTGCGGCGGGGAGAACTCACAGCCGGCCGCGCCCCCCCGGCGCGGGTCAAACCGCACCCCGGAGCGCGGGCCGCCCGGAGCGCCACCCCGACGGGGAGGGCCGGGACCGCACTGCCCCGCGCTCCGAGAGCGGCGGGCGGGCGGGCGGGCGGGCGGACCGAGCGAGGAGGCGAGGAGGGAAGTCACTGAGGGAGCGGGAGGCGCGCGGGCGCTCACCCGGGACCTCGGGGCGCTCGTCCCGCGTCGCCGGCCCCCGCGGCGCCCACAGGCGCGAGGCCGACCCCCGCAGCAGGCGCTTCCCGGTGCGCGCCGCCAGCGACTCCATGCCTGACCCGGCGGGCCTGCGGGACGGCGCCTGACGGGCCTGAGGGGCGGAGCGGCGCCGGCCGGGGCCTCGGGCGCGACGGGGGCGGGGCCTGACCGACGAGCGGCCCTGACGGGCTGCGGGCGTGGGGCGGGGCCTCAGGGGGCGGGGCCTCAGGGGGCGGGACTCGGGGCGGGGCGGGGCCTGAGAGCGCGGGCGGGAACTGAAGGCCCGCGAGGACGCCGGCCTGAGGGGCGGGGCGGGGCCTGGAGGCGGGGCGGGGCCTGGGGAGGGGCGGGGCCTGGGGAGGGGCGGGGCCTGGGGGCGGGGCGGGCGGCCGGCGCTCCCGTCAGCGCC
>RJWT010012489.1:0-22405 GCA_004365215.1 Cuniculus paca
TGCGATGATTTCAGCCCTAATTAACATAAGTTAATTTGCATAAATTTGAGTATACTTAACTTATCTTAATCTTTTATTTTAGTATTAAAGAGTCAAGAACTTTCCTGGTGCAAGAGTCCATGTGTAAAGGTCTCTACAATACTCTGATAGTTTTGTCTATATCTTTCTGGGAAACTGTAGGAAAAAACTTACTAGGTTTACTTATGGGTAGGTTATTACTCAAGATAGCTACAGTTATGTCGATCTGAATTCATACTGATATCACAGTGACATATTTTAATACAACTGTCTGATTCTTTGTAGTTTAAACAACAACAAAAAATAGAGACTATAAAAAATCTGAAAAATAGATGCAATGCACTTTGGCTAATTCAAATAAAAGGAACTATATTCAATAAACAGACAGTGACTATTTTTATAAGGACATATGAAAAATTAACAAAAATTGATGCTAACAGGATACAGATTCCTCAGAAAATTTCAAAGAATAGGTATTATGCAGGTCATAAACAACAAAATGTATTTGCTTTAGACTTCAATTATGAAAAATGTATATGTAAAAATCTCAATTTATTGAGAAATTTCAGTTGTCAAATTACTCATGGACTACATAAGAAATTATTGAAAGTAAAGAAACAGATATGAACTAAAAGACAATGAAAAGATATTAAGGTCCGTGAGTTGGAGGGAACAGGGAGGGAGGGTGGGTAGGGGATGGAAGACAAAAGAAATGATATATATATATTGTGGAAATGTATCAATTCCTTATGGAAAGTGTGATCATTATGCACAGCAAACACATATTAATCAAGATAAAGAATAAAAAAGCCAGTGAGAAAAAGCATCAAGAGTGCTTAAAGAAGATCTATCTATCTTTCTAAAGGAGTAAAAAGCTCAACAATTATTAACAGTATTTTATTACAAATTTTATTAATGTAAACTATAAATAGCATAAACATCACCATTGTACATAACTTTAAGTGTATAGTTCAATGACATTAAATACGTTTATATTGTTGTGCAACCATTGCTACCATCATCCGGACCTTTTACCTAGCACTTTGCCCCTTGCCTCTGATTAGCTTAATTATTTAAATATGAAGAATCTAAAGAAAGCAAGAAAAATATGTAATAAATGTAAAGGAGAGGCTACATTAAATGGAAAATAAATATAGATGAGAGATCATTAAAGTCAAATGTTAAGTTGATAAAAGAAAAGATTTTGTGCACTACCATTCTTGATGTGTGACCGTAAGGTGTACTTTACACAAGAAAGAATCTAAACTTTTCTACTCTTACTGAAAGTGGGAAAGAAAAAGAGGACAACTGCACTGAGGATACTTAAACATATAATGAAATCATTTATTAGTAAAACAGTAGACAAAATAATATAGAAGTATGTGAAAACTCTCAAAGAGGTTGCTTGATTTTAAGGAATGTTTAGAATCTTTGAATTGGTTTATTTTTTCACTTAACTTGTCTGCATGTTCTGTTACCTAAAAGAAACAAAGTTAGGGAGCCCTCAGGTTGACACTGTGTATCAGTCAGGTTTTACTAGAGAAACAGATATAATACAAGATAAACAACTGTATAAGAAATTACAAGATTGGCTTACAATGGTCAGCCACAAAGTTGAAGGAGCGAGCGTGCAGAGGGTGTCTTCGCGCTGAAGGTTAAAGGGGGTCCAGCCCGAGGGCTGGAGCTTACTGCAGTGTCCTGTGCAAGTCCGTGTCAGAAGGCCGATGGGTCTACGATGGAACACTGAAGAGTCAACGACGAAGGCTGAAGAGTCCCAGGCAGAAGCTGAGCAGTCTATGCCAGAAGCCAGGAGACGACATCCAAGCTGAAGGTGAAGACGAGCTCCTCCGAAGAAGCAGCCCCCAGTCCCTCCTCCTTTGTCTTTTATTGTACACAGGCTGCTCCCCTGGGATGGATGTAGCACTCACACCATCTGCCTGCCCTCCTCTTCCACAGGATAAGGATGTTACAAACCAAGGATGTTGCAAACTAGGGACCCTGGCCCCATGCTGAATCACTTAAACTTCTGACCTTCCCAAATTGACACAGTGAACAACATCCTAGAATGGTAACTGCTTGTTCTCTACACCCCAGGATGTAGAGCCCCCGAGTTTCTTAATTAAGCATCTAGACTTCTCAAGTTGACACAATGCACAAACCATAACATACTGCTAAAAATAAGGTTAAGATAAAATTTCAGACCTTGCAATTTCGATTTCCTGGCCATTTCTGTGACATTGTGGCCATCTGATTTTACTTATTTTCAACCAGTGAATGAAATGTTTTTATGGTAAATAAAATGCTGTATTTTAAAACACAATTTCTAACCTTAAATAAGTTTCAAATTTCCTCACAGTATTATTCACATCATTATTTTGTGGCACAAATAGCGCAGCCTATAGGAGCCCAGACTTTACCATCAGGTAAAACTGGGAATGAAATCAGTATTCACCATCTTCGTGATGTAGAGTCAGTCCCCTAACCCTGGGAAGTCTCTTTTCTTATTTATAAATTAGAATGCTAGCATTCATTTCATGTTGATCTTGGGAAGTTTCAGTAATTATTTGTATGTATGAGCTTTAAATACATGCTTTGTATGAAACATCTAACAAATTTTCTACTCAAATGTCACAAGCTTCACACAATTTGAGCTCTTATTTTAGTGGATTTAGGAGTATGCAATACTATTTCTGCAATACCTTCTATGGAAAATGAGACCAATTTAATGTTAAAAAGCATAACTAGAATGTCTATTCAATTAGATTCTCCAAATAGTAGAGAATCCTGCAGAAAAAATATTTTCTTAAGTCAAAGGCTTTTTTCCTTATAAATAGAAATGGAAAATCTCAGAAGAGAATCTAGAGTTCCATGAATATCATGGACTCAGGGCCCTCTATCTAATGCCCTAACCGTTCTTCTTGCTTTCTCACGATCCAGGCCAGCATTGAAATGCAGACACACTTGTGTTCTGGCCAGCGGGGCCTGGTGGCACACGCCTGTAATCCCAGCACAAGACGAGAACAAAGGAAAAGTTGTTTTCGAAGGAAGTTTCTGTAAAGCTGCAATCTAGCAATTTGGTTACAGCTCATTGCACAGCTCTGTCTAGCCGAGACTGGCCAATATAATCTGTATTCCAGGAAGTCTGTTCTGCCAAATATTAGGGTTGCTCTTTTAAACAAAGATGAATAAATATTGGGTTATAATCCTTAAAAGCCTGTGCCATAAGCCTGACATTTACTTGAGAGTTGTTACTGCTGTAACTTGCTTCCTCTTCTCTTAATAATCTTTGAAGTAGAAGATTCAGATTATACTGTTGACATTATGACATTTTAATATATTTAACAAATGTTTATATGAAGAATACACTTACTTTTTCCATTGTATATGTGAATTCCAATAACTATTCCACCGGTGGACATTTAAGCAATGTCCACAGCTATTCCCATTATAGTTCCTCATTAAATTCTCATCTGTGTTTGGGCTTTTTACAAGATATTTCTCTAATAGTCCAGTGATCTTTATCTTTCTGTATCTGGTCACACTAATAGGTCAATGACCACAGAGTATTACTCTATTTTTTGAGGATTTATAAAAAGTTTGCATATCTGTTAGAGAAGTTTGGTTTCATCATTATTATTCACCACGATTTGAGTTTTACGGTTTCCTTAATCATTTATATTTTTAGATAAACTTTTGCCTCAGGTGTCTTACTTCTAAAATTTGGTTAAGAACTGTCAATGGATGGAGTTCATCCAAGGAAGACACAGCAACCTCATCTTCACCCACAGAGTTGGTGCTTGATTCTTGGCATAGAAAAGGAGTTTTAGGAAGCATTAGTGAGCGTTATAGCCAGATTTTACTATGCAGCATTAAAGAAGTTTATACTCAGAGAAAATACAGTGTAGGTTCTTGAGAGAGACAGTCTGGGTTTGGGAATACATATGTGCTCTTGAAAATTTTTTTTAAAAATCTAAGGTATTTTGCCTAAAAACACTCTGCGAGCCCTTTGAATTTATTTTTTTACCTTAAAGTCTGGTTGTTGCCCCTTAGCTTAGCAAACAAGTTAATCTGCAGACTTAAAGTATCTTTAAGGGATTTGGGTATGAAAGACAAACACAGACCAGCCTGCAGAACATAAGCCAACCTCGGCAGCACAAACAAGTCTAGAAGTAAAGAAAGCGTGTACAGATGGGGTCACCTCGGGTAGCTTTGTTTGTGTCTTGAAGTCTCAGTTTTCTTGAAAGTACAATTTAAGATCATGGTTTTCCTTGTCTCTTTTCTATCTGTCATAATTTCTTTTATCCTACTTCCAAACTAGGAAAAATTCCTAAAATTCACATGTAAGCACAAAAGACTTTGTGCTTCAAAGCAGTCTGCAAAAACAAACAAATGAAAAACAAAAACAGAAAACCCTCCAGATGTATTACACCACCTAACATCAAAGTACACTATAAAGCTGTACTAACCAAAATAGCATGGTTTTACTGTAAAAATACATAGAGAAAAATGGGATACAATTGAGTGCCAAAAAAAACTTATATCTACACCCTACTTATATTTGATTAAGGTACTAAAACCATGAATTAGAGAAAGAACAGTCTGTTTAATAAACATTGTTGAGACAACTGGACATCCATGTGTGAAGGAATAAAACTAGACTCTTTTCACAAAAATCAACATATAATGGATTAAATACTTAAATGTAAGACATGAAACTTATTGGAGTTGGTCCAAAAGCCTAGCTCTGAGGGTCCCAAAGATAAGGTCCTACCACCCATCCTGATTCCAGTTGAAGGGACAAATAGTATATAAGAGAAAAAAAAAAGAGTTTATTTTTAGTGAAAAAATTCTCAACATTGGTAATCATCAGGGAAATGCAAATCAAAAGCACAATGTTTATTACAGCACTATGTGCAATAGTTAAAGAAGAAAAACAACCGAAATGTGCAAGAACTGAGGAAAAGATGAGAAAAATGTGGTAGGCATACAGAATGCATTTTGCACACTTCCATAGAAACAGTAAAGTCTTGTCATCTTTGAAGACCTGGATGGAACTGGAAAACATCATGTTAAGTATAGTGAGAAGGGCACAGAAAGATTAGTACTTCATGAACACGTTCTTGTGGACTCAACACTTAACAGAATGGGTTCACAGAAGTTAAGAGTGGGAATAGTGATTTACAGGAGATGCTACTAGGGATGGAGTGATAGGGAAAGGTTGATCAACAGGTACTAAATCCCAGTTAGACAGGTTTGAGAACCTCAGTGTGGCACTGCACTGCAGGGGGACTATTGATGGCTACTGAGTACTGTATGCTGTGGACATCATATCTTACTTCCCAGTGATCAACACTCAGTTGTACTCTTACCCATGCAAGAGACACTGAAGATGTAGCCTTAGTTTGGTGAAGCTATGTCCTTAGTTATAATTCTAAGATTTTTTTAGTGAAAAAAAAAAGGTTATTGGGACTTAATTACCTTTTGTCTCCAACAAACTGGTTTTGTCTACTTGATTGTGTTATTTGGATATACTTCAAAGTTCTTGAAGAAGAAATTTGTAATGAAATCACATGAATTTTTTTATACTCTTGGACAAGATTACAGATCCTAGTAGAGCAAAGAAAGCAAAGTGGTGATAAAGTGTAATGTGAGACAGCCCTGCCACTTCCTCCTCCACTCCAATAAAAGCCCTGCCACGATCTCACCCCCAGCCTTGGCACCATGGCTTTCCTTCTTTCCTGGGCCTGGGTTCTGGTTGGCTGCATTTCTGCTGCTTTAGCAGGAGCTTCTGGCCTCTCAGATCTGTATCCTCCTCTATGGAAGGAGAGTCCTGGCCATTTCCTTCTCTACAAGGCAGAGAATGGAAAATACATCATTGATCCCTGGGTATTCACGGACAGAATGGGGATGTATAAAATCCTGTTGAAGCAGACAGCCATCTATTTTGCAAAATTTGCTCCAGAAAATGAACAAAACATTTTATGGGGACTGCCTCTTCAGCATGGCTGGCAATACAGTTCAGGTAAGAAAGACCACTGTCTTTATTCTAATGATCTCTCAGAATAACTATGAAGTATTTGACGCTGTATATTTCAGATATGTTATTAACAATTGATTTTTTTCCCTCTTTTTTTCATTGTAATCATTACTTTTCTAATTTTTCTTTTTCCTTCTTCAAAAATTCTTCCTTCTTGAGCTGTCTGCTTCTACTGGAGACATTAGTGACCCTTAAGGCATAGTGGCCAACTACAGAAAGACATCAGGTCTAACCTAGTGAGCATTTTACAAGTACTTACTGAAGTCTCACTAAGTGTGAAAGCAGACGTTTTTCTAAGCATGTGATTAATCAGAATTACCTAGCAGATATAAAGTAACAACAGAAGGTTATGCCAAATTAGTTAGCATTTCTTGGAGATGTAATTGTGAGTACCTGATCATGGTCATATAGTTATAAATCAGCAGCACCTTGTTCATGTAGATCTTTCCCTGCAATTGATCTTTTTTTTGGAGCTAAGATACCTTTCAGTACAATGTATGTGAAGAAGATAGAGTGTGGTACAAAATATTCATAACTCAAAAGATAATTTTTCTTTGATTAACAGAATGAACCTATGAAAAACAGTGTTGCCTGTTGCTTGCCCCAAATCAATAACATAGCTAAGTAGAAAATAATTGAGAAAGAGAAGATAAAGAACAATTTCATTTGTCAAAGAAAAGAAAAATTATTTTCTAATGCTTATGCAACACATAGTTATCAGGTGAAATATTTTTGATGATTTTATCACCTTACACCAAAACTTGTGACCTAATGATTTTGTGATCTTGATTTTACAGACGAGGAAACAGAGGCATGTGCAGTGAACACATTTAGAAAAGGCTACACTAGCGAATAATGGAATAATGGAGTAAAGTTTTTTTTTTCCACTCTTGGCCACTTCTTTTTCTTCTATAATTTTGGACAGTAGGTACAGAAGGCAGTAAAAGCAAAAAAATCTAAGAGCTGTAATTTAAAAGTAAAAAATTTTGTGCTGCGTTTCAGGAAAAGAAAATGATTGAGAGATAAGAAACAAAAAGCGGTAAAGAGCAATGGGAATATAAACCAAGTAATTCATAAGTACGTGTTTGTGCATCTACAAATAACATCATCCGGCTGTGTGAGGCTCATGACCCGCTTTGGAATGTGTCTAATAAATGCAACTGTGTATTTCTGATCTCTAGGTAGATTAGCTGACCCCAGGAGAAGGACAAGCTGTGGCTACGAATCTGACCCTCTCTGCATTTCCATAGACAGCTGGTGGGCTGGTAAGTTCAACCGAATAGCTAAATTTAATACAGTATTTCCATAAAGACAAGAATGCCACCCAAAATCTTATGGAAACAGGCAAGTCAAAAACGCTACCGTTCCTTTTTATTTATTTTTGTGTGCATGTGTCTCTCAAATTTTATTTTTTCAAAAATTTTAATAATATGTATTTGGGACACAAAATGAATATACTCATCGTGGATATATATATATATATATCTCCTTGATGCTTCTTAGTAATGTTCTCTGTAAAAAAATGAGTCTGTCTCACAACATACCTGGTGATCTCTGTGTCTTTTATAGGGTTTAACAGCCGCAGTGCCAGGTCAAGTTTTCACGGAAGAACTGGACCTGGGAAATACAAAGGATCAGGCTTCTAAAAGACTAATACTGACCGTTAAATGACAGGTCCCAAAGGTGACAGGGATTCTTTGATATGAGGAAGGGTGAGAAGTGAGGGACCAAGAAAACAGTGCTTTATCCTTTTGCTCAGATTAAAAATTAAAAATTAAAAGTAAAGCTCATAAATATGTCAGAGAGTAACACCTACTATACTTCATCCTGTCAATCAATAATCTAGAGTTTCATTCATAGATAAAAAGTTAAAATAACCAGGTGTTTCCTAATTCCTTAAATTTTTATTTGAGTAATGAGACTAACTTGCACAACAATTTCTTGGAGTAATTAGAAACAAGATCATATTAAAGTTTACTTGAGTGACACACATAGTATGTATGCTACTGTCTTTCCTCATGCTATGCTGAATCATATTTTTAGAAATTCTTCAATATTCATGCTCACAGATCTTGATTTTGGACTTTTTATCAGATGCTGTAGTAGACTGAACAGTAAGCCTGTTTTGCTGGAGCATGGATCTGTACTCACAAGTGCATATCTATGGAGAAAAATATTTTATATCACTTACTTCCAGTGGAATCAATATAAATCTAGGTTGCAACTAAGTTAAGATGTCTAAATTTGCTGGAATAAATATTATACAGGTAGAAAAGGAATCTTAATTGTCAATCCAATTAATTGTTGTTTGAATGAGGTAGAAAATCTTAACTGCCAATTCAATTAATTATTGTTCTAATGAGCTATCACCAGAAAACAAAAAAAGATTGCTTTAGAAACTAGCATAAAGCAATGGCTTAGTGATATTTTGCTTACAAATTAAACTTGCATCTTGAAATAGAAAATATTTATTTACTAAAGTCACAGTCATGTTAGAATATCTTACAAAATATCTGCAATGTGCAGTACAACCTTAAGTAAAGCTTTTCTATCATTCTGTGGATTACTTTATAGTTTTCTTCCTTCTTTACTTAATGCTTTGAAGAAAGATTATTACCAAATCTATTCAAATTACTTTTTGTTTGAAAATATTATACCAAGAACTATAAGCAATATATATACATGATTATAGAATTTGTAGCAGAGTTTGAATTTTTTTCATGATTTTTTTTCAGTGCCTAACTTTTATCACGTTTCTAGACCTGTGTTTTTCCCTGATACATTCTGAGTTTTGACATTTATCACTGGTGGTGGTAATAATAAGCCTTTTGTTCTTTCAGATATGAATTATTTTCTGAGTGTCCTACCTTTTCTTGCTGCCCTTGATTCTGGCATAATGGAGATATCACCAGACCAAGTTATGCTTCTGCCACCGCCCAAGGACCAGATGCGGTTTTGCTATGATGTTTCTGGCTGTCGTTCCTCCTTCCCGGACATAATAAGCAAGTGGAGAGCATTTTTCCAGGTTGCTTCTGCAAATTTTACAGTTTATATTCTTAAAACATGGAAAGAAAATTCTTTCAGATGTATAGCATTTCTTTCTAGTTTTTTTAATATTGTATATTTTCCTTACAATGAAAATGTAAACTGTTGTACTAAATATATTAATAGCATGTGGTATGGCAGGGCATTACATATTATTGAAACACACTGTGTTGGCTTTTTGCCACTGTGACCAAATATTTGAGAATTATCAATGTAGTGGGGGAAAGATGTATTTGGACTCATGGTTCCAGAGAGTTTAGTACATAGTCAGTTGGTTCCATTGCTTTGAGGCCATGGCAAGGCAGACACATCATGGCAGAAGGGTAAGTGTGAGGAAAGCTGCTCCCCTCCTGGCAGTTTGGAAGCAGAGAGAGAAGAAAAGATCCAGAGAAGAAGAAGCCATGAGCCAGATGTTGTCCCCAAGGCCTTATCCAGTGATC
The DNA here is from genome assembly GCA_004365215.1 of Cuniculus paca. Classification (NCBI taxonomy): domain Eukaryota; kingdom Metazoa; phylum Chordata; class Mammalia; order Rodentia; family Cuniculidae; genus Cuniculus; species Cuniculus paca. Next base: position 9,541 of record RJWT010012489.1, read on the forward strand.
CACTCCCTTCAATTACATCCTACCTTCTGTTTTTATCACCTCCCAATAATTCTGTGGAATTATGATCTGATCAGTGGATTAACCCATTGATGAACGTAAAGTTCCTGTGATACAATCACTCTCTGAAAGCCCTACCACTGAACACAAGAGACTTTTGGGAGATGTTTTAGAAATAAACTGTAATACTTACTATCCCAGTATAATATTAACACAAAATTTATCCATTTTTTTCCTTTCAAATAAATTACATCACAAATTGTAAGCATATGGGATACATTTCTGTAAGGTTAACTGACTGGCACGGTTAGTTGGAACTTTAGGTCAACTATGAAAACTAAAAAGAAATGTGAATATAACATTGGCTTTAGACCAATAAATCAATGTATTTCAACTAAATAAAGAAATGATAACATGTAGATAGAGCTAAATAATTATACGTTGTCCTGAACTAAATATTTTATGATGACAATAAAATAGATTGGTTAAACTTAGGCATGGACTAAAATCATTGATAAAGAGATACATTTAACAGTTCATTAAATTATCAGTTCATCACTTTAAACATGAATCTCAACATTCAAACATATATTTGTCTTCCTTTATTAAGATTTTATGTTAATCTTAATTATGATGTTCATGGAAAAAAGTGACAGAAAAGACTCCTGGCCAGTATAAAATATGAAAATACTTGCAGTTCATTGCTTCTGAGTGGATATGCCTTGCTAAAGCTATTACATATTTTTTTGCCATTTATAAAGTATTAGACACCAATGTGCCTTATACATATTAATTGTTAGAAGCAAAATTCTCCTGTCCTATAGAATATTGCTCAAATGTATGTCTAGCAAGTTTAGAATTTAGGGAGCTGAAGTATTAATGCGTTTCTCTTGTTTGCTTTAGTATGTGCAGACTCCTTCTAGCACCTTCGAAGATCTGCTGAAACACCTATGGGATGCACACACGACATCCTTGAAAGATTCTATTAACATTTTTGAAGATAGGTAAGAATGAATATTCGTCCTTAATATTGCTACCTTTGTTTTATTTATGCGATTTTTCCTCTGATAGAGTGGTAGTGATTTTAAAACTGAATGTTAAGTAAAAAGTCCAGTCATTGGGGATTAGAGCGATGAGGTGAAATATTTTAGCAGGATGTAATTTAGAAGGTGTTGGATGAAGAGAACCCAAAAAATGTGAGACAAAAATATTGCAATGAAAAAACAAATAGCATGAAAGGAATTTTCTAACTGTAGAAAGCAAAATAGAATATATGATTGTGGATAATTTTTATTATTTTTATTACTTTAAATATATAATATAGTAAATGTACTTGAGAAAGTACCAGCTAACTAGACATATAATGTAGTATATGTACTTGAGAAAGTACTAGCTAGTGTCAGGATTAGCAGAGAAAGCAACCTAGATAATTAGCAAGCTACTCCATTTACTGTAACACCTGAAAGTGCAGCTATAGAAGTAATTTTTTTTTTCCCAAGGAAAAAGCATTCTCTAGAGGGTGAAATCCACCACCCAGAGTGAGGTACAGGGTAGAAACCTGGGTAAGGACAATAGATTCAACGAAGGGGGAACTTGTTGGCACTGAACAGGCTGGTGGATGAATCCAGGCAGAAAGGTCTGATTTCTGCAGAGTCCACTCAGGTTTACTTTTCCCCACTTACCCTGTCATTTTGCAAGGTAAACGGCTTGGTGGTTAGTTGATTTCCTCCTGTCCTGTTGCTGTATCTCCAGCAATTGCTAATGAATTGGACAGTGAGAAAGCTGAATCTCTTGGCAGGGTCCGGCCCTATCCCCGGGCAGCGATGTAACTTGGGGCTGTAGCCTTAGGACAGGTAGGACTCCAGGGCTTTTTCTAAGCCAGTGTCAAGAACACCAATGAGGTTGTCATCTGGCAAGGATCTAGAGTGTGAGTAGAGATGGTCATCTTAACATGCTGATTAACAGCAAAAGATTTTTATAGGGTACATTTCTTATTTACAGGTCTTTCCATTTTTCATAAAATATAGCAGAAATACACAACTTTGGAAGCAATATTTTAAATATTGAAAATTCTTAGATTTTACTGATTTCTTTTCTTTTTAGACATATTTCCTCTCTCTTCTAGGTTTAGACCTTCGAACACCTTGGATTTATTTCTATTTGTGTGATTGAATTACATGTGATAAAAAATATTTTTACAGGACAGTTTGACTTAAAAATTCCTCTAAAATAATACAAAATAAAAATTTTAGTACAACTTTATACTAAAATACAGTATAAAAGGGAGAACTTTTTTCATCATAAGCATATTGATTAAAAGGCATCCATTTCATTAGTAATTAGTAGGGTGTCATTGTTAGTAATTGTAACAAAAATACTTTTTATTAACACATTTGATTTCCTAAACTTCTATTTTAACTTGACATTTCCCTGAAGGTATCAGTAAATCTTTCAAAAATGAAACTAAAAATACTGCAATATATTAAGTAAAACAATAAGAATGTATTAAGTAAATGTATTAAGTAAAATATAAGAGGTATACTTAAATATTAGGAGTAAGTAAAAGAAGGAATAGAAAGTATTTTCATGTAATATAACTTATTTCAAAAACACTCCTTTTGGCTACACTGCATGCATTCCTGATTTATTCTGTAAGGAAGTTAAAATCCAGCAGTTAGTGAGTGGCAGGACTGGCCGTCAAATTCCCTGTGCCTTTATGATCTCTGTGTCCTCTCACTCTGTGTGCTGTGTGGCCTGCAATGGGTGAGGTTCGCAAACTGGATTCCAAAAAGCAACTCTACCAAGGTTTTTCTTTAACTGTTACATGTTTGCCTATAAGGCTTTCTGTCCTGGAACTTGAAATAACCTGGAGAGGCAATGACTCAAAGAAAGAACAAGTCAGTAGAAAAAATATGGGGAGTTATTGTGGTGATGAGCGGGTCCTCCTTCAGGTTTACAACGACAACAGGAGACTCGTAAGCACCTCTCTGGTTGTCTGGAACAGGGTAGTGTTTTTAGGGCTATGTGGCCCGTGCTCAAAATCTTTCTGAACTGATGTTTCCTGGCATCATTATTTGATAGACAACTGTGATGTACCAGTAGGATTCAACCCACCAGACATACGCCATCGTGGACCCAACTCTGCCCACCTTACCATCTCTGGCAGGGAGACTCCCACCCGCATGGGAGTCAAGCAGGAAGGGTGTGTTCTCTCATCTATGCTATGGTTTACCTTACACTGATAAACAAAATACAGACATCGTGTGTCTGGTGAATCCTGCCTAAGTGCTGGCAAATGAAAGCTGATGACGTAACTTGTGAAGTTAGAAAACGATCGAATCTAACAAATCTTTAACTATGGAGGCTGTGCACCCTGTGAACACTGAAGAGTGAGAAGTGGCTGAGTTCAACTCCAGGGGGCTGGAAAACTTAATGAAGGACATCTGAGATGAGATTTGAAAAAGAATGCTGCTGGTGAGCCATGTAAGCAGTGTGCAGCATGTCTTGGGACAGAAAAATGTTGTGACAGGTGATAGAGCCCATAGCCATGAATTACATCATTGTGAAACCACTACAGGATGCAGTGACAAACACTTGTAATCCCAGCTGCCCTCCAAGCTAAGGCAGAAAGATTGCAGATTGGGGGCCAGATTGGGAAATGCAGCAAGACCCTGTCTTAAATAAGGGGCCTGGAGATGTAGCTCAGTGGTAGATGAGCCTGGGTTTAATCTTCAGAAGTACAAAACCAACCAGACAAAAAAATCTATTTACTACTTTTCAATGGCATCACTTACCCTACAAAATGAGTTAGAAAAAAATGAGTTAGAACATCAGCCTTCTAGACACTTCTTCTAGTAGAAAAATTCTAAGTATTTTGAAAATTAATAAGAAAATTACTGTTTCACTAGAATGCTCAATGTTTCGGGAACTTCCCTGCTTCAGGAAATGAAGTTTTAAAAATGATGCTTGAGTCCAGCCAAAAGTTTGACATAGACCTCTGATATTTATCTCTATATTGCTAAAAATATTTGTTTGAACATATTCCTACATCTAGTTATTATATGACTTTCAAGTAGAAATGGACAAACTCAAAAATATAAAATGCTAAGTAAAATATTACCAAGAGATGCAATGATTTATCCCAGAATTTCATTTTTAATTATGTACCTTCACATCTCCTGATTACTAGGCTAAAGTCATCACATAAAATCTGCTATTTAGTCAAAGTATTAAATATGTGTATTAGGAAGAGATGATATTTTCTAAAGAAAGTGAGTTTGAAATTCTGGGGTGACTAATAATTGAATACTTTCCATTTTGTGTTAGGTATGCATACTATTCTAAAGAAGAAGCAGATTTTGGCAAGAACTGGGCTGTAGCTGTGCATTACTTAGCTGCATCACGATTTCCTACCACCTTGATTAGATCACATACCTTCCAGAAGGGTCTCCCACCAAGAATCCTTACCAGTGCTGACATAGCCCCTTCCATCAGCAACTTCACTCACCTTCAGAACACCGTCCTGGTGGCTTTAAACATTATTGGTGAGATGAATAGAGTCACAGGTAAGAACTGAATCAAAATGTTTGAATAATCAAGACTGCATTGAAGTGATTGCCAAAAGATTAGTTCAGTCAGAGGCAAAAACTCACCACAGACTTCAAAAAGAAATTCATGATTTCTGACAGTCTTACTTTTTTTTTTTTTTTGAGACAGGTTCTCACTATGCCGTTCAGGCTGGCCTTGAGCTTGCTTTGTAGCTCAGGCTGGTCTTGAACTTGCAATGATCCTCCTGCCTCAGCCTCCCAAGTGCTGGGAGTAAAGGCATGCACCACCAAGCCCGGCTTCACTCTCTTACATTTTTAAAGCAACAATAATATGACGATATGGCAGGACCATCAAACAGTCATGGTTCTCACACCTATGACCTGGTCTTTCATCTGGACTCCATATTGAACTTTGGAGCATGCAATATCAAATAAAGTATACTTTGCTTTCACAGACCCATATATATGCTTCATTTGCTTATCAGCACCCTTTTTCTTTTAAAATTTCTATTTTGCTATTAATTTAAAAGAAAATAAAGGAATTTCAAAAAAATCTTGCCATGATTAATGTAATTCCTATCAATTCAATTTATCACAATTCTTTAGCTCAAACGCTATTAATCATGGCAAAAGCCTCTTGCTCTATCACTTTAAATACAGAGTTTCCTAGCAGAGTAAAAATTAGCATAATTCTTTAATTACAAGTTTGATAATTACCATGTCATTCCCATTTTCCACCCATGCATTGAAAATTCGAGCCACACTAAAAGCATAATTATACTATTAGTGTTTTCTTAATGAAAAAATTTGAGTCTTAAAGATATAAATGAAGCAAATTGACTTGAACAAATTAAATACATTAAAAAAAGTCCTTGGTATTACTTTGAGTAGCAAAAGCATCCAAAAGCATCTCAAGTCTGACACTCCGTGTGTGAAGGTTCTCATTACTGGAGTCCTGGCTGCAAAGTGGCAAATCAGTCAGAGCAGCTGTCTTTCACACAATGAGTACAAGAGTGAGTCTCCTTCCATCTGTGGAGATCTTGCTCTAAGGGTTATCCCAGAATTAAGTGAGTAGACAAATTTCAGTTTGTCTAACAGATGCGCAGTTTCACTGAATAAATGTAGCATAGTTAAGGACATTAGTTGTTATAGTTATTGTCAATAATACAGCAGTGACATTCTAGGGATGCTTATCTCGCGGAATTTATGATTTCAACACTAAAATCACAGGACGAAATAAAGGTGCCAAGTGGTACTGTTAATACTGTAACAAAGATATACCGTGTTTATTTTTCTTGGTGTAATTTATGGTTTTATCAGTAACTGGTGGAAAGTAAATGAAAGAAAATCGATGAACCCTATATTGCCGGATGACATTAACAATGTTCGCAGGAGTCCTTGTACAGTCCTTGTATGTTTTCCAGGTTCCTTAACTTTGGCTACATGGAAAGTTTTGATGATGACTCAAGCCGCAAGGGAGCAATTTCTGAAGTTCTTTGAAATGGTGTTTGAATCATTTCCTTAAAAATTCTCAGCAACCCTAACTGTTTATCACCCATAGTTTCAAAAATGTAGCATAAATCATGCAGTTTTTAAAAATCTTTTTTGTTCTTTTGCACTGATGCTTATCTGTTAGAAAGTTTTCCTTGTATTTCTCAAAGTAAACTCAAAATAATACTATAATTATTCTTCTCAAGTCAAAATTCTGGATTTTTGTGTTGATGCATACTCACATTTTAAGATTGTGTGAAAGTACCAAAAATCACTAAGGAATTAATAAACGGATATTAAACTCTAATGCCTCTTTTGGTATTATCCTACATAACATCATTTTATGAAGATTAGAGAACTGTATCTTGCTGACTTATAGCCACATATGGAATATTTTGAAATAAAATACTGACAGGCATTTTAAACATTTAAAGCTTATAAAAATAAATTGTCCAAAAGAATATACCAATTTATCACTCTTCTGTGTTTTTGATGACCCAAGTTTATAGCAGTTACTTGGTGGAGCTCCCCTTTTTGACCCACAGCTGATAGCCAATGTGCTAAGGTCGAGTTTGGAATTTGTCAGAGTTGCTGTCCTTTAGATGAGGATAGAAAACTGCGAAAAACTTCTCCTGAATCGATTCCCATCTCTTGTCCCATCATCAATAGAAATGTTGACAAGTTTCGTAGACCAAATATCAGACGTGTGGGAAGAGCCATCCAAGTTCTCCTTTTAATAGCATTTTCCTGAGGAATTGACTACATAACAACCTCAAAAAGCCGCTAGATAATTTGGGAGAAGAACTTACAGTAAACATTAAATACGTTAAAGTATGTATGTGAAAATACTGCATGCAAGAGCAAACATGAAGGATAATTTTAAATTCGCCACAGTCTGATACATTTTCCCCCATGCAAGCGGTAAAAATACAAGGAGGGGAAAACTTGAATAGAGACATAGGAAAACCTTCATTGATTTTCCCATAATTAGGAGTTGAATGGTATGATTTAACACTGGAAAATTAAGTATTAGTATTTAAATTAGAAAAAAGGATTATCGAAAGCCTTTTACAAGAGATAGTTTACAAAGCTAACCACTAGAGCATATAGAAAATATTTTACATAGGAAAGCACAGATGTATTCATTTGGGAGAGGCAGAGAGGATGGAGGGAGTGAGGAGAAGGGAGGGACAGAGTGAAGCACGTGAACAAAACTTACTGCAGAGAGCACACAAAAGGAGCACTGAAACCCCAACAGGGCATCTCAAAAGTGGCTCCCCCACAGAACGACAGGTTGGATTCTCTCTCCTTGAGTTCCTCTTAAAAGCAAAACCCTCCAGAACTACTTCTTTTGCTTTCTCTGGAAGAACAATAACATGATGTTTATCCAGGTAGAAGTAAAATATTTGGTGTTTTTATGGTATTTCATGGTGTCCAGTGATTTCTTTCGAAAGGTGAGTGATGATGTGTAGAACCTCCTACTATGCTAAACCTGAGCCCTGCACTGTTACATGAGGACACATTCTTTTTTTTGTTTCTCATCTGTGAGCCAGATGTATCTGCAAACAAATTGTTCAAAGCTAGTGACACCAGTGACAATACTTAGAAGTACGAAATGTAGTGTGAACAGGAAGGGGGCTCAGATGTAGGACAATTTATTAACAATGGATGTTTTGTGTGAAGTGAAAGAATTAGGCAGCATTTGATATAGGAACAATGAGCAGAAAATAGCTTTTCCAGAGGACAAATAATTTGCACAAAATTGTGGAAATGCAAAAGATCACAGTGAGGTCCAAGACGAATTTCGGTGCCTTGATCATGTGTGCAGAAATTGTTACAAATAAGACTGTTGTTGAAAAATTAAGATCAAACCCAAAAGGGCAGACTGAGATACCATAAACTACTAGTCAGAGAGGCCATGAGACACCAGCCTTCTTACACACATTGACATCAAAACAAACTTTGAGCTTCTGAACCCTCTGTATCCTCTTCCCAGTGCATCTTGAAAACCCAGCAGGCCAAACACTGCCTCATCTTGCACTTTCCAAGCTGAGAGTCACAGTTTTCACCAGAGGGGAACATTATGATCTTACAGCCAACATGGTCACCTGACTGCTATCTCCCTTTCTTTTCTGTGAATTTCTTTGTTCTTGTCCTCCTCCTTCTTCATTTCTGGGAACTGCTTTATATATTCTTTAAGTTACCTAATTCATTTCTTACAAGGCAGCTTGTTACCCAGTCTGTGCCAAGCTAAATTCTTAACAGACAGCAGATGCAATCTACCTTTTCTATTGTAATTTTTGTCTTTAAAATGTGCTGACAACCTTAACCTTAAGGTATAGTTGCTTTGGTCAAGAAGGTTGATGCATAGCCTAATGAAGTTAAGGAAAAAAAAGATTAAGAGTTCCAATGATGAAGTAGATGTGAGACAATACATTAGTCAATATATTGTAAATTTATCTAGATCAGCGGATGGAAATCTATTGCTCGGGGCTTTTCTCAGTTATGTTTTTATTACTGAGAGGTGATACCTGGTACCCACAACTGGAAGGAAGGAAGATTTATTTTGGGTCAAATTGGTAGACATTTCAGTCCATAGCTGACTGGCTCCAAGGCAGAGGCACGGCAAAGGAGGGAGCAGAGAGAGTAAGAACAAGGGAAAAGGGAGGGAGATGGATTCTTCCAGGCCACGCTCCTAGTGATCCACCTTTTCTGACCAGGCTTCACCTCCCATCACTTTTGCTATAAACTCATCAGTGGACGAATCCACCGATGAGTATCACACATCCCAGTCTCCTATCAAAAGCCTCACCTATGAGCGCGTGAGGCTTTGAGGGGAAATCTCTAGATATAAACCATCACAGGGCTAAATCTATAAAATTGGACTGGAACACAACATGCTCACTCTTTACAGTTGCTCTTTTGCTATATGAGAGCAGAACACAGAAACTGCTTGAATTGGTCAGATTTACATAACTGGGATAAAATACCTGGCATGCACTTTTTAAAGGAAGAGAGATTTACTCTGGTTGCTGTCTGAGGTTGGTTGGTTGGAAGGCACAAACTCCATGGTAGAGGAGCATGGCGGAGGAGAACTGTTCACCTAAGGTAGCTGGAAGCAGAGAGAGAGGGGAGAAATCAGAGAAGAGATGCACCCTCCAAAGACGTGCTCAGCAACCCACCTCCTCCAACTGGCCCCAACTCCTGACAGCACATTGATCTGTGAACTCATCAGTGGGTTAATGAGTTCAGCACTCCCTCGAGACAATCACCGCCCCAAAACCCCACCTCTGAACATACAAGCTTTTGGGGAATGTTTTTGATCCAAATCAACATTGTGATAGAGACATAATTGCCTGAACAGTTTATAATATGTATTATTTGGTCCTCTATAGAAACAAGTGACTGATATTTAGTGTAGGAAATATGCTTGTAAGAGCAACCAGAAAGTTTTTTTTTTAGTGGAAAAGAAATGGAGGCCTTGTCCAATCAGCTATTAAAGTTTAATATATGGGCATAGTTTTTTGAGATATAAATACTAGGGGATGCACAAAAAGAACAGAAAATTACTCATTAGCATAAGCCTTCAGAATGGCTTACAAATGAATAAAACAATTCACAGACAAATCTGTCTGTGTTCGTAAAAAATAGTATATTATAAATGCAGTACTTTAGAACGATGAGGAAAGGATTATTGCATTTATGAATTGGATCCATCAACTGAGCATTTTGTGAAAGAAGGAAAGTTGCATCTTTTTCTTAACTTTATATAGAATAAATCTCATAAATTGTATGTAACTATTCCAATTCTGCTAATAAAGATGTAAAGGCACATGTATTAAGCATATAGAAAACGTATTTCTATAGAAAACATATTTTGCAGCTGCTTTTGAATTAGTGAATTAATGGTTTGATAAACTATGACATAACCATATTAAAATTTTTATATAATTAATTAGAAAATTAATTACAATTTGAAATAATTGGCTTTTAGGAAGGTAAGTAGATGATAGATGTTTGATAAATCAGAAAAGTATAGAGCATGCTTGGAACATGCCTTCCTTTTGCAGATAGCCTAGTCCAAGCCACCCTTGGATTCTTATACAATGTTCACACACCGGGCTGAAGATTCCCTGCCGTAAATAATTTTGAGATGAGCTATAAGGCAACCAGAGAGCATTGCTATAGTTCCAAGCTTGCTGCAATCTTTCAAAGAACTGAACAGTAAGTAAATTGTTTATTCTGTCCTATTTCCAGTGGAAAGCACCTCCAAGGCTCCTGCTCTTGCCTTTCCTTGCTTCTCTCATCTACTTCTTGAGTATGCTGATGTCTTTTCTGTGGCCTTGTGTACTGTGGGATGCGTCCCTCTCCCCCAAGAAATGTAAATAATGCATTTTTCTTTCAGTGGCATTGACCTCTCTGTGTTATCGCTCATTACCCTTAAGTTTAATCCATGGTGTAATTTTAGAGCGGGCATGGCCCAATGGCAGAAACTCTCCTGCCAATCTAGCAGGAAAATTTGATGTTGTCTGAATATGATTTGTCACCCCAAGTTATATGTGTTGAAGGGTTGGTTGGTTCCCAATGCTGCCATATTTGGAGGGCTCCCAATGTGCCCACTTTTGGTAAGTGGTTGACACATGAGGATTCTCACTTCATTTATAGATTAATCCACTTTTGGAAGCATAGCTTAATGGATTAATAGATGATGGTAGAAACTGTAGCTGAGACCTTCTTGAAGAGAAGCTCCTGGGACTATGTCTTGCATCAATCCCTGCGTCTTCTGACTACCATGAGTTGAACAACTTTTCTGTATTGTGCCCTTTCACCATGATATACTGCTTCACAACAGGCCCAGAAACTCTGCAGGTAGCTGGAAAAACTAAAGCCTTTTCTCCTTTTAAGCTGGTTTTCTGTAGCATTTTTTCACAGAGATGGAAACTGACTAGCACAGAAAATTTTTACTGAGAAGTGGGATCATTGCTCATGAATATTCCTCATAATGTGTCTCAGAAGCCTTTGAAAATCATTTACAGGAAGAGTTTAGAAAAGTTCTGGAAGCATGGCAGAGAAAGACAGGCATATCATAAATGTAACTTGGTGGGCATTTCTGATTGGAGCTCAGAGCTTCAGAATGCTAGTGCTAATACTGTGGACAGCAAAGACTGTGCTCATGAATTTTCACATGGGAATAAGGACATTGCTGGAAATTGTTACATTCTACAAAGATCTTGTCTACATTTAGTCTATGCTCTAAGGCTTTTTGGGAAACTGAAGGTAATGGTGACAGACTAGTTCATTTGATGGAGAAAAATTCAAAGCAGCACAGCATTTAGGCAGTCACATGGATCCTGGGGGTTGCTCTCAGCCACATTTAGTGAGAAGTCAGGACCAAAAGCTGAGAGGAAAGATTCGAAAACCTTCCCATTCGGTTGGAAAAGAAGCACATGAAATGTGGTACCCAAGGAGAGTGCAGCTACTAGAGATAAGCAACTTTAAGAAGAAGCCAAGTATTTGCTCTAGAACAGTAGGAGTTGTGATGTATTAGTCTGCTCTCCTGTCACTGGGACAAAATATCTGATGTCCACAGTTTAAAAAAGGAGAGACATGATTGGGTTCATGGTTTTGGGGGTTTCAGTCCATGGTTGGCTGGCTCTAAGACAGACGTAGCATGTCACAGGGAAACTGCTCACCTCAGGACCGCTAGGAAGCAGCCTGAGGGAAAAGGACTAAAAGGGTTGGGAGAGGAATGCATCCTTCCAGGTAATGCACCCAGTGACTCACCGCTTAATCAAGCCTCACCTCCTGACAGCACGTGGACTGCTCTCCTCATCCATTGATGAGTCTAGTGGTGGAGTATGGTGCCCCAGGAACAAATCAAGTTCCAAACACAGGAGAATTTGAGGGAACACCTTAGATCAAAATCATAGCATTCAGGCCAGGCATACAGCTCAGCAGCACAGCACCTGCCTGGCAAGCGTGAAGTCCTGAGTTTGGTTCCAGTACCAACCCCCCCGCCCCAAAAAAACACATAACATTTTACCTCTGGCCCCCAAAGGATCAATAGGCATCTTTTTATGCAAAATGCATATAGTTCATCTCCATGAGTTGCCAAAATCTTAATAATTTCAGCATTATTGAGAAGTCCAAGTCCAACATTTCCTCTGAGACTGAAGGCAACCTTTAATTCTGAGTCAAACACACGTTTAACTACTTCTGCCATGGAATGGCACAGTATAAGCACTGTCATTTCAAAATAGGGGAATGGGATAAAAAGCAATTAAACCAAAGCATACTCAAGCTTAGCAGAACAAACATTAAGTTCTAAAGCCCTGTGCTCAGCACCCGAGGCATGTTATGGTGAGATACGAGCCCTAAGGGGCTTGGGTGGCCTCAGTCCTATGCTTTCACTGGTTGTAAGCCTCACTATCAGGCTTCCTCTGCTTTACTGCCTGCGGCTCAGCAGATGTTCCATGTTGCAGGCATCTCCAACTTTTTGGGTTCTCCACTACTTCAGCTTCACTCTCATAGCTTCACGCAACACCCTCTCAGGAGCAGAATGTCTGTCCTTCCAGGACTTCCTTTGAAGTTTGAGTGGAAGCTTCTATGACCCTGACAACTCTTGCATTGTGTGAGCCCAACAAACCAGTACTACATGGACAATGCAAAGGTGTGCCACCAGCTTTACTAGCCAGTAGTTTGAATCCCTTGGATCATGGCTGCAGTCACATCAGAGTATCTGCATGGTTGTACCATATGGTTAGGTTTAGTCAGCAAAATGGTCTCTGGTCCTGGTAAGAATTTTCTGTTTTAGTTAGCTTTTCTATTGC
>RJWT010012490.1:0-22406 GCA_004365215.1 Cuniculus paca
TCTCACAGTGGGGCTGAGCCTTCAGCCCAAATCCATTGGCCTCCAAGTCCTGTAATCTCCCACACCAGAGCTAGCATCGTCATTGCTAATAGAAATAGTAAGGAAGTGATCTTTAGGTGTAGGCACTGAGCTACAGCTGCAAAATGAGCTGGTAGGGTTCTCATTCAACGCATGAAGTAATGCTAGCGTTTATTCTGACCCCCGTGCTACAGAGGAGAGACTGAGGGAAAAGCAAATTCGCTGTCTGGAGCCACACACTGGGTCCTGGACTGTGACTGGACAGGCCGGATGCCGTCCCCACTGCATCTGATCCCCTCCCACCACCCCTAGCCTGCACCTCCCCTGGCCCACCCACTCAGTTCATTGTTACCCTTACTGTGTGCAGGCCTCTTCCTCACAGAGCTCTCAACTGGTGACCCAGTGGAGAGTAAAAACTTTAATTTTACAAATGAGAGTTGGCTAACGTTTATTGAAACTTTATTAGACGCAAGATCTTAATGCTAAGTATGGTACGTACAACATTTTGTCCTTACAGCACCCTATGCAAAAGCTGCTACTACTGTACTTGGCCCTGCTTATCAGATGAAAAAGAGAAAAGAAAACCGAGACAGAGCTGAAGTAACTTTTCCAGGCTAGTTCATACTTAGTATCTTACTGCTGTGGTCCATCTACTGAAATTATGTGTTATTTTAGTATATACCACATGAAAGACTTTCCTTGAAGATTGGTTTTCTAAAACTTTTTAAAAAAGCATTGCTTTTGCTTGTTCTGATTTTGTTACACAGATGGGTCTGATCAAGCATATGTCAGTTTTCTCCTTGAGTGACCTTGACCAAATTACTTACAGTTTGAGCCACTGTTCCCTATAAAACGGGGGTTAAAACACTGTATGTGTGGCACATAGGGAGAGGACCCTAAAACCTTATTTCTCATTCTGTTTCTTCTTTTGCTTTTTCTGTAAAATGACTCAGAATCATGTGTTTGTATAAAAATTATTGAAATGTATATATAGCTTGTCCACTGACAGTGTTCTTGTAAATGCCTTGACTTCCCACAGCCAGTTACTGTCTATGTTGGAGAGTAAACATTGGCATTGAAATTGGAAGTCTATTTATTTTGTTACTTTGTTGTCTAATTCTTATTTTCAGAGGGACAGACATACTTTCAGTTAGTAATTGACTCATCACTTTTTACTACTTGTTGATGTTTGAAAGGGAAATAATCAACAAACAGCCTTGAGGTTGCATTTGGATGGAGGGAGTGAGTTACATCGTAATGTTTCTGAATGACTCTTAGCTGAGCCATGGTGGAGCTAAAAATCCTCCCTCACTGATAAGTTTTACCTCATTACTTTGTATCACTTGCTTATTCCCATGAGGTCTCTTGAGGGCTTCTGTGATTTACAGTAGTTAATGTGCATGACTATGAGGTTCCTATTGTTGATTAAACAAAGATCTTCTATGACAGTGTGGATTTCTTTAGCATCTTGTTCCATTTGGCTGTGATTTTTTTTTAAAAAAGAATTTAAAGTAGCAACTGAATCCAGTGAAGATGTAAAATGTGACAGTCTCAACACTTCCATTACATTAATCCACTTGATATACTTATTTGCCCTATAATTAGAAATATATATCAATTTCTAAAATCAAATCTTGGAAAAGTTTAAAATTCAATGTTTTTTAATTTGCAGTGTAATTTTTTGGTCTCATATGTACTGAAATAAGTTATTTAAAGGTATCAGTAGTGAAATACTTCAACTGACCAAGTCATAATTTATTTGAATTTGTTTGAAGGAGCTTTATTGATTATGCCATATTTATAAGAAAACAAAATATTATTTATGTTTTGTACTGTGAGGTACAGCTGCATGCTAATGCTGATGTAAATAATGCCTTTCTTTGGACATGACTTATGTTGAAAGGAACCAGGGCTCTTTTTATCTTTTAAGCTGAAAATCAATTAACTTTTATTAAGAGCTTACTGTATGCCAGGTAATGCACCAAGAATTTAATATGTATTTTACTTTCATACAGCTCCCAAGTAGGTGCCAAGATGCTTCTTTTACAACTGGAGAAAGCTAAACAGAAGAAAAGTGCTATCTAGCCTGAGTTACAGATTGTGAGGCGGTAGGAGGCACTGGCTGGAACCAGTTACATGTACTTAACCTCTACTCTGTCTAGGCCTCTGTAGTTTTGCAGATACTTCTAGTTGTTCACTTTTTCATGGAAAAATTTTCTGTACAAATGAAATTTAGATTTTTAAAACTTTTTTTTTGCCAGTTCAAGGAATCAAAGCCTCAAACATGTTTGGGAGGCACCTACCACTGAGCTACATCCTCAGCTGAAAATTATCTTTATTGTTTTACTGTAGATTACAGTGGTGGTGAACCCATGGCACATGTGTCCCAGCTGGCTGTTTATCCCTGAAAACTCTTAAAGGTTCATTATCTGTGCCTAGAATATGAATTGGCAAGTAATGTGAACTAAAAGTTTACAAAATCCTAGGAAATAGGGACAATGTATGCCTACCTACTGTACTATATAAATCACAAGTAACTAATACACTGTAGGACACTTTATTTTTCATTAGTTGACTTTAAAATCTATTTCTGTAGAATAGTGACATTATAAAAATCTTACAATTTCAATTTTTCTGTAAAGCAGGCATTCAAAATTGAAAGACATTCAAGTGTCCTTGGCTGACCTAGTTGCTTACATAATACAACAGGTGTCAGAAATAAAATGGTTTTATCCTCTAATTTGTGGTACTAGATGTTGCTAAAAGTGGTGTACCTTTAGCTAGTTGTGGTGTCAAGAAAAATTTCAGATTCTCAGTTTGAAATGGGTTGTCATGCTTACACAAATGTCACTGTAGCCAAGTGGGGGTGGGGATCATGAGAAATCAAGTTACAAGTGTTTTTGTTTTAGAATGAAATCAAGCATTTCTTGATATCTTTACACAAACTGTTAAACCTCAATAAAAATGCAACCACAGAAAATTGTGAATTTAGATTAAATTATCTCGATGCTTCTAAAGTTTAACTTGGGTATTGTAAATGGAAACTTTTTTTCCCCTGAACTTCTTTGGACCTTTGCTCAGGTTCTGATTTATTCCTAGTTGTAACATAGTGACAGAGACCTGGATGTACTTTTTGAGTGTGTCACTTTTTCACTTATCTCTTCCTGATCACATCCTTAATGTGTTTTGGACAGAGATTTTTTGAAAAGTATATAACCGATTTTTCCAGAAGTCAGAATACCTTTTTAAAACTGGTATCCTAGAACCAAGAACACAGAAACTGCTCCACATGTTCGTATTTGGGAATGGAAAGTCTGAGCCATCTGCTCCCAGATGATGGAATGGTAAAACTGTAAATAGTCAATTTTTCTTCTATGTTTTGAGTCACCATCTTGCTATGTACTTCAGGCTGGCCTTGAACTCACTATATTGCCCAGATTTGCCTGGAACTCACAGGGATCCTCTTGCCTCAGCATTCTTTGTGTTTGAATTGCAGGTGTCTCGCCACAAGTGGCTTATGTAATCAGTTTTTAGACGCACCATATTTTATTGAATCTAGAATTCCATTTAGTTTTAGAGTCTCCATTATTTTATATGTCACTTAGAAACTGTTACCAGTTAAACTGGCACACTTCTTTAAAACTTTTATGAATGCATAATTTATATATCATAAGTTTTCTCATTTGATGTGTAGTTCTGCAAGTTTCAACAAATCCATGCAGTAGTAATGGCATCATCACTGAGATATAGAACAATTTCATATACATTACCACTTAGTTTTATATTACATTTAATGAAATTGAAGTTTTAATTTGTCATGTTCTATCATTCTTATGCAGTCATAAAAGAGCGTAAAGAAATGGGCTAAGGTGTTTCCTCATCTTTCTCATACTCGGAGTGTGACACTTCTTTTGACCTATGGTTGCCAACGACTCCGTTACTCATTCCCATCCTTCGTGCGATGAAGAGCATGCACTCTGTGATACAACACTTGGGAATCAGACGTGCTTTGCTGTTGCCGCTGGGGTTTTCTTTTAAGTAGATTATGTCTATTATGCAAGTTTTGGCTGCCATCTTCTTACTTGACTCATTCTAGGTTTGTTTTCCTCAGTTGTCTGACTCGTCACTACAAGTCAGATGGCCCTCCATGCAAAGTCAGTAGAACTCTGTGACAAATCCATCCTGCAAGCAAGATGCATGCTTTTCATAGATCTTCATTCTCCCTTACATTCTTTTTAAATAATTTTTGCTTAGGACAGAATTTTCTCTCTTTCTTTCTTTTCTTTTGTTTTTGGTCTTTTTGAGACAGGGTCTCACTGTGCAGTTTAGGCTGGCCCTGGGCTCGCTTTGTAGCCCAGGCTGGTCTCGAACTTGCAATGATCCTCTTCAATCCTCCTGCCTCAGCCTCCCAAGTGCTGGAATTACAGGAGTGTGCCACCATGCCCGGCTTTCAGAATTTTCTCTTTAAAGCTTTCACTGTGAACCAAATCTGTGATGCCTGAATTCCCTTTAGGGAACTTGAATAAAATTCAGAATTAAGAGCTCTAGTGATTTAGAGAATTACAAATTTTGTGATATGTTTAATAAGAATGCTTATTATAGTCACATAGATGATTTATTTGGATGCTGTAAAAATATTATTTGTAAGCAGTGTGTGGTGGTGCACACCTAAAATCTCAACCTGCAGGAGGCTGAGGCAGGAAGATCAGGAGTTCAAGGTCAATCTGAACTACAAGCAAAACCAAGCTCAAAAAACAACAAAAATGTTATTTGTGTATAGCAAAGTACAATTATATAATGGTCCAAGAATATGATATGTCCTCTTATTATATGTACCTCAGTACAGTTCTATCTTACATTGATAAATGACAGGTTTCTGGCAGAAGTCCAAGTTTGTTTTGTTATAGTTTATGTTTTTTACAAGTAAATATCTGAAATACAGTAAATGATAGTTAAATATCTTCTCGATGTTGTTTGACTTCGAATTGCCTTAGTACTATGAGACATCATTGCTCATTCTTCAAAGACCAATTCTGTATTTTTCACTTACCTTAAACAACTAATCTTTGAGGTTTTTTAGGCCACAAAAAAGATTTTTTGAGTTAATTTCCTGATTGTACAGATAAGAAATAGCAACCCCCAGAATGACCTCAGAAACCAAGTACTTACTGTTTAGGGACATTTCATTGAGCAATGCAGAAATAAAAATTCATCAAACTTGATGCTTAATATTTCTTTTGTAGTTGAATAGTTAAAAAATGGCATGTGTAAATATTAATAAAAATACCACAGTAATACTGAAATACATAAACTACATGGATCTTTCAACTCAGATTTCTACAGAAATAAGGACACAAATCAATGGAAGTTAAAATTTAAGAGCCAAGTATAAATTTTCTTCATATCTAATTTAAATATGTTTGCAGACAAGAATATTTCAACTACTTCATGTATTGGTATTATTTGAGGATGACACAGTCTAATTAAAAAGAACATTTTGAGTTTTGGTCTAGTGTGACTTTCTAACATGCCTTGAGACTATTTAGTGAATGTTGTAGAAAGTGCCACATTGTTTGGCTCTAAAAAGAAACATTGTTCTTACTTTTTAAGACTGAGTGGGGCAACGAACCAGCTATTTCTGGTTAAGCTATTTCACTGAATGGTCTTTTTCAAATGCAGTGATATAGAAAAGACTAAGATAGCAGTTTACGGCTTTTAGTTTTTTCAGTGTGCTTACGTAGTTTAAAAACCTAGTGAAAATTACTCTGTACCCTGGAAAACTGATTTGCAAACAAGTTAGTTCAGTAAATAATACAAGGTCAGAGTAGCTAAAGGGGGGTATCACAAAGTTCAAGCATTTTTCTCAGAGGGCTGTTAACAGAGCTCTTGCTTAATTAAACCTTACGTAACTTTTTTTTTTTTTTTTGTCTTTTTGAAACAGGGTCTCACTATATAGTGCAGACTGGCCTTGAACTCACTTTGTAACCCAGACTGGCCTCAAATTTAAGGCAATCCTCCTGTCTCAGCCTCCAGAGTGCTGGGATTACAGACCTGCACCACCATGCTCAGCTACTTTAACTTTAATTCTAAGGTATATCTGCTTGAGTTCAAAACCAAAAGCAGATGCTAGATGTTTAAGATAATATTGACGGACTGTTAGTAGCAAACAATGATGCTTGAAAAAGAGAAGACAGAAACATCATAAGAACTAGACTTGGCCAGCCAGCGATATAGCTCAGTGGCAAGGCATCTGCCTAGCAAGTGCGAGGTCGAGATTTTGATGCCTGGTACCAAAAAACAAACCAACCAACCAACCAAACAAAACCCCCCAAAAAACAATAAAAAAAAAATGGAAACAAAAACCTACAGTCAACCCATAAACTGGTTGTGGTGACACATGCCTGTGATCCTAGCACTTGGGCAGTGGGGTTGCCATGAGTTTGAGGCCAGTCTGAGTTACATAGTGAGTTCAAAACCAGCCTGGATTATGTAGTGAGTCTCATCACCAACCAACCAACCAACCACCCACCCAACCACCCACAACCTTTACCATGAAAGCCATACTTACAAGTAAGTCTGTAAAGTCTTGTGTAATCCAGCAAGGGCATAGCATTAAAAATAATATTTACCAAATAAAGAGACCCTAAAGCATAAGACTAATATGTACTTATGATATTTAAGGAGCTTGTGAAACTTAATTATAGACCAGGCCAGAAAGAAAGCCTAATCATTTTCCACAAAAATGAATTTTACAGAGGTATTCTTTGAGCCAAAGATATTTAAAATATTCTTCAAACTAAAATAAACTCAATCCTTGGAAATACTCAAATTCACTGAAATATTTAAAGTAGCTAAGACATCAAAATGGCAATTAGAAAAAAGTTTTTTAATTCTAAGATTAGTGGTGGACTATATACTTAGAAGCAAAGAAATGTGGGCGGTATTATTAAAATGATTAGGAACTAAGAAATTCAACTCATGATGCAAAATCAAATACAGGGAAAGAAAAAAAGTGGAATTAATGATTTAACAAGTATAAAATTGAAAAACTTTACTTTTGAGAAGAAGCAACAAGAAAATGAAAAAATAAAAATATTGTAATAGTTGTGAATTTTTAATTTACGAGAACATTAGCTGTAATGTGGTACTAGATTAAAAGCTCCAAATGAAATGTTTGATTTTGAGGGAAAAATATAAATTAAAAAATTGAATCAAGAATTAGAGCTGTCTAGTCAATCACAGAAAAGGACTGAGCTGGATGTGGTGGTATGTGATTGTATCCCAGCTGCTTGGGAGGCTGAGACAAGAGGATGGCAAGTTTGAGGCCGTCGTGTGCCATCTATTGAGCCCCCATCTCAGAAAACAGTAATGAGGGCTGGACTGCGGATGTAGATCAGAGTTCTTACCCAGCATGCACAAGGCTCTGGATTCAATCCCCTGTTACTGAAGGAAAGAAAAAAAAAAGTGAAAATTCTCAAAGGGCTGCCTTCCCTCCAGAAGACTCTGGGATCAGACACAATTCATTATTCAATTTTCTAAGGATTATATCACACATTCTTTATAGCTGTGCAGCACATAGAAGAATCTAGGAAGTTCATTTTATGCACTGAACACATTTCTGCTGACATTTTAAGAGGACATTGCACAAAGTGAAAAACCATCTTCTCTTGTGATGATAGCTGTAAAAATCTTAAAGAAAATTAAATTACTGTACTGGCAGGTAAGATTATTGCAGAAATTTAAGAAATGCTTAGTTGGTAGAAACTATTCCTATAACAGTTAATGAAAGGAAAAGTCGTGCTCAGCGTTAACAAAGCAGCAGAAGGCGCCAAACTCAGTTTCACATTCCACAGTCTCTACCCGTTGGTAGGAAGTTAGTGTTATTTCCCCTTAGAAATTAAAATATTTATCCTAGACTTGTCTGAAATTTACTTACCATAGTTTGTGTATCCACAATGGAATACTGATGATAAAAGAAAGTGGACTATCAAACTGGTAACAGACATGGAGGATCCTTAAGCAGCAGGTCTGAAAAAGTTATATCCTCTGTGATTCCCACTATAGAACATTCCAGAAAAGGCAGAACTGTGGGACAGCGAAAAGATCAGCTGGGTTTCAGGTGAGAGTGGGGGTACAAATAAATGTGTCATTGGATCTTTAAGGCAGGGAAACAATCTTCGATAGAGTACTGGGGAGCACATTTTTCAAAGTCCATAAAACTATACAGCACAGAGTGAACCTAGTACAAACTATCAACTTTAGTTAACACATATCAAATTTGGTTCGTCAGCTGTGAAAATGTACCACACCAATACAATAGTATGTAAAGGAAACAGTGTGTATGGGGGGTGGGCAAAGAGTATGTAGGGCTACTTTATACTTTCTGATCAGTTTTTCATAAACTTAAAATTGCTCTACACATGAAGTCTAATTAAAAAAATGAATGTGGAAAATCTGTATCTTTGTCCCCGAACCTTATTAAGTTGTCATCTGTCTTCCAGACCAGTGGAATCTACAAAAGAAGGGAATGTATTATAAAATGATGGAATGGTTTGAAAAAGGGAATTTAGAGCATCTGTTAATATATATAATCTTAAAAGTGAAAGTCAAACTTGCCTGAAATTTAAATTGTAGAGGGGCCAGAGGACCTCATCACTCAGTGTGTGAGTCATGTGGTGCTGGCGTTGGTGATGGGAAAAGAGGTATCCTGGGCCATCTTACTAGTCTCATGAGGTTGTTGTCTTTCAAAATGTTAAGGATTGTATGCATGTGGTGTTTTACAAGTCAAATTACTTATAAACTAATATAGGCAGTTAAATACATGTCTGTGAAAAATAATCTCGCTTGGAGTGTAATGACGATGTGAGCACAAGTGGAATATGAGGAAGTAGCAAAGTTGGTAGTTACTGAATTGCTATAAGATTTTTGC
The DNA here is from genome assembly GCA_004365215.1 of Cuniculus paca. NCBI lineage: Eukaryota > Metazoa > Chordata > Mammalia > Rodentia > Cuniculidae > Cuniculus > Cuniculus paca. The sequence continues at coordinate 8,948 of RJWT010012490.1, forward strand.
AATCCATGTTGTAAGAAATAATAAACTCTGACATAAACTGAGTCCCCCAAAGCAGTTATCAGACTTTTTGAAATAAAGATTTATATCTTGCTGGGTGTGGTAGCATATGCCTGTAAGTATAGGTACTCAGGAGGCTGAAGCAGGAGGATGGCATGTTCAAGGCCAGCCTACACCACATGGTGAGACCATGTATAAAAATGTAAATAAAAAGGAATAGGGATATAACTCAGGGCTCCCTAGTTGAATCTCCAGTACTGGGGGAAATATATCTTTTAATATATCTTTAGTGAAATGTTTTTATTGTTAATTTTATTGTGCTTTTAATTTTAATTTTTTGAGAACTCCCATGAATACAGCAGCGCATGTTGATGAGTGACTCACTTATTTTCTGGTAGAATTGTGTGATCCAGTACATTTGGAAGTTACTGGTGTGTGTTACTCTCAAGATGTCTTAGCTGGTTTTACTGCCTCTGTTCTTGCTTGCTTCTAAAAAATTTTTCATACTGTGGACAAAGTGAATGCTGTAACATGCAGCTCTGATTGTGTCACTTTCTTGTTTAAAATATTTCTTCCCTCCTTCCCGTCCCATCTCCTTCCTTTTGTACTAAGACCTAACACTAGTCTTGTGAGACAACCTGAAAGAGATCTAGCCTTCCTTCCTCTCCATGATTGTCATCTGCTATCCCTGTTCTAAAGGATTTCTCTCACTTGTGCCTGGAGCAGTTTCTTTCCTTCTTTAGGCTGTGTCTTTCTTATTATTTAGGTATGTTCATCTGTCATGTCCTGACTCTGTGTGCCCTTATATATCCCACTGCCAAGAATAACATCTGATGATTACAGATCTATTCTGTCATTAGAGTTTAACTTTTAAGAATGTCTTAAACCTAGGATCATACATATAACACTGGTTTTTTTTTTTTTTTTGTGGTATTAGGGATTCAAGCCAGAGACTTTCTCATTCTCAGATCTTTTTATTGATTATTTCAAGATAGAGTCTTGCTAAGCTGCCCAAATGACACTCAAACTTGTGATCTTCCCGCCTTGGATGCTCAGTGATATGTAACCTTTTGACACTATCTTCTTTCACTCAGTGGGTTAATCTGATGAATGTAACACTGCCATGATTGAATTCAGCTCCATAGAGCCCCATCCCTGAACACAGATTTTTGGGAGAGACATTTTTTATTCGAATCATAACATTTTACACCTAGCCCCCCAAAGGCTTATGTCCAGCTCGTTATGCAGAATACACATAGTCCATCTTCAGGAGTCATCAAAGTTGCAGCATTGCTTGGAAATCCAAGCCCAGTGTCTCCTCGGGGCTTGGAACTCTTACTTGTTTTGAAAAAAAGTTGCATACATGCAGTAGCACAAAGTAAACATTCCAATTCCAAAAGAAGAGAGGGATAGAAAGGATGAGACCAAAGCAAGATAAAAATTCACCAAGACAAACATTACGTCATGGATCTCCATGTCCACCTCTAGGGACGCATAGCTGCATGATGTGAATTCCAAAGGGCTTGAGTGACCCTTCTCCTATGACCTCACTGCTTGCAGCCCACAACTACTTTTTTAGGCTCAATCTGCTTACTTCCTGTAGCTTCCTCTGCAGATATTCTATGCTCCTGGCATCTCCAGCTTCCTGGGGTTTCCATTCCAACTTTGACTTCATTTTCAGATTCATGCATTGGCCAGGCAGGAGGTTAACTTGGTGCTTATGTTTTTTTGTTGTTGTTGTTAATACTGGAGATTGAACCCAGGGTCTTTGCACTGAGCTACATCCCCAGCGTTTTCAAAATATTTTTATTTTGGAACAGGGTCTCACTAAGTCACCAGGCTTCTCAGGCTGGTATCAAACTCTTTCTCCTCTTGCCTCAGCCTCCTAGAACACTGGAATTACAGGCACGCACCACCTGCCCAGCTCATCATGCTTGCTTTAAAGGAACAGTGCTTAAATGAATTCAGTTGGTTATCACAGGGTATGTTTTGGAATCAAGGGACAATAAATTGATAACATGCAATATTTTCATTTTGATAAAGTGAAGGGTAATCCCAGCACGTTGTGTCTAGAGACTATGCAAAATACAAATCTGGTACTCATTTCAAATTGGATGTAAGTTTATTCTCTAAAGAATAATCCGTCAAACTTAGGAGAATTGAAATTATGCCAGTGGTGCATGCAGGACTTGCTGAACTTAAGTCATAATATTCCTTAACACTACCAGAAGCTGTTTGGGTTTGTGGCGGTTGTTACCAAGTTATTGATGGTTGCCTTGGTGGAGAGACAGTAGTTGGGCTTGTGCTTTTGGGGAGAAGCTTGCAGCTACTGCTCTCCTTCTCCCTTATGACTCATCTCCTAGTTCCCCAGCTTGACTGGTCATGTACTAAGCCCCTCCTCACTGGGGTGCCCTTGACGCTAACAGATTGATAGGGATTTTGTCCTCATTAGGATCCAATCTGGGACATTTCTTTATATTTTACTATGTTCTGTAAACATCTTCAATTAATATCTACCATGACTGATTGTTTTTTTTTTTTTAACTTAATAGTGCTATTTTTACAAATCACAGCCAATGAACACCAACACCTTTAGCTACAGAGGCCACAACTAGGCCAGGCCTGGGCACTGCTCGGTGAAAGGCAGTGCTTCCAAAAAGAAGGCGTGTCAGAAAGAAAGGAGCCTGCTAAGATCAAAGTCCAGCATGGAAAAGAACACATGCACTCAAACCCTGCTTTTCCCACTTTGCCATTTTTTCTGCATAGCTTTCTTTAGTATAATATTCATAGAGTTCTCGTTCTCTGATTATAGTTCTCTGTTTATACAAGAGATCAAAGATCCAGTGGCTTTTCTGGTAGTGGATCCTGAAGATGGGCCGCAGAGTTTCCATTCTCTTTCCCTCCTGAGGTTCTGTTTCAGCTTCTCATCTTTTGACCTAATTCAGCCCAGTTTAGCTTGATCTACTCACAGCTGTGTAAGGAGCTTTCTGGCCTCTTTTGCCATTAGGCATTTTTTTCCCACCAGATAATTGCCAAGGATCATAGAATTCGTTTCCCAAGAGTGTAATAGGAACATCTCTGGTCTGTGAGGTAACAGCCTTGGATTCTCATCTGGCTCCACCAGTTACTGTTTGACATTGGGCGGGGTGGGGGTGGGGCGAGGCTTCCCTTTTTAGCCCTTAGTTTCTGTGAAAACCCCTGGTTCTCTGGACAGCTTCTCTCCCTGAGTGATGTCTTCAGGGTAAGGCCCAACTCAGACTTGTGAGTAGCTGAGGTCCTTTGCCCTACAAACCCTTGCGCCTTCTGGACTTTTTCCAGTTGCTTCTTTGTGACGGTGTTAACGTGTTTTTAAGTCCCTCTACATAGAAGAGATAGATCTGGAAAACATGGATTCAGGTTAGAGTTTCTGACCGGTCTACATGGCGTCCTGTAAGTCACAGTGTATCCCTTAGGAAGACACGGCGTCTGGGAGGCTGCCATTCGTCTGGTGTTCCCCTCTCCCTCCCTCCCTTTGGACACTACCAGGGATTAAACCCAAGGCCTTCACACTCAAGTTGTGTCCCCTAAATAATTTTTTATTTTGAGATAAGTTTTCTCTAAGTCACTAAGTTGCCCAGGCTGGGCTCAAACTTGCTTACTTCCTGCCTCAGACTCCCAGCGTGCGGGGTTCACAGGCCTGGGCTGCCACACTTAGTTTGGCACACTTGTAAGAACAATCAGTGCTGCTAAGTCAGCCAAACTTCTATTTTTTATGTTTGCTATCATTACGTATTGAAAAACCATAACTTGTCAGCCTGTTTTTAAAAATTTACGCAATTCCTGTAAGAGTTGGTTTTAAGGATAACTTTGAAAGAATTTAATTTTTAAAGAGAATGTGTTTTTGTGTGTGTGTGTGTGTGTGTGTGTGTGTGTGTGTGTTTGTGTTTTGAGACAGTGTCTCGCTGTGTAGTTCAGCCTGGCCTTGAGCTCACTATGTAGTCCAGGCTGCCTCTAATACATGATGATCCTCCTGCCTCAGCTTCCAAAATGCTGAGATTACAGGTGTATACCACTAAGCTGGGCACGCGAATGTGCGTTTTGAAGTTGTCATTACACTACTTGCCAATCAGGGCTTTCTCTAATTAAGGCAAATGTTTTTGACTTTTTATGTGCATACTTTGATCAAATTAAAGCAGTAAAAATAGATTTTGTGGATATAATTTCTATATGATTTTGCAAGGACACTATAGCAGCTCTCAAAGTCTTTATACACTGTGATGAAGATATTTCTTACAGACCTGGAAAAAATTGGGTGGTGGTCATTGATCAGCTTCATTATTTCAGGAATAAGAAAGGATTAGAAGATATTTGGAATAACTTAATAAAATATAATGAACACATGGAAATGATTAGTAATAATGCTATGAAAAATGTAATGATGACAATTCATTTTAATTTACTGACCTTTGGAATAATGCATTTTTATCAAAGGCAGAAGTGATTATTTTGTCGTGTAACGTTTTCCTTTTAGTGTCACATATACATATATGTGTATCTTTTTTTTCCTTTGAAGAATTGTAAGTTTATATCCTTTTAGCCTTATGTATGTTTCAAAATACTATATGACTTTTAGAAAAATAATTTTAAGGAATCCCCTTTTAGACTGTTACTATAAACGTGTAATTTTAAAAGAGACATTTAGGTTAGATTCCTTTTCAAAATAAACATATTTGATTACTTGATATGTGTAACCAACTTTCCCTAGAGACAAGATGAGAAGAGACCTCAGAGGAAGTGGGTTTAGTGAAGACTGGTAGCTGTGATAAGTATTTCTCACAATTCATTTTTGTTTTTATTGGCTTCTGCTGTTGGCATTGATTTAAAGGGTTTTAAAAGTCTGGTTCTTTTCTTAACAATACTAAATCTGGAGCACTAGCATTGTTGGGTGGGGAAGGGGTTGGTTGTGTAACAATGTCTTTTTCTCTTGCATGTGAATAGTGTTGACTTGGGAAAGCACTAGACCCCCTAGGCTTCTGTGTGGGGGATGAAACTGCTGGGAGATTCCTGGGTTTAGTGCTTGTGATGTATGCATACAGAGCCCAGTTAGTCCTGTTTCTTCTTCTCCCTCACCACTCCTCTTAGCCGGACAGTCGGAATTGCTGAATGGTTTGATATTTGCTGGACCAGCACTGTGCCTAGCAAAGGGTCACTGAAATGTCAGAATTCCTCAAGAGTGTGTCTGCATTTTCTTTCATCTTGTCTTTTTTTTCCATCTGATTCATTTCCCCTGCCCTCCTCATGCCATCCTGCCTTCATTCATATGCCTTGAAATAAGATGAACTCTTATTTGTGTATTTCTGAAAATTTTTTCCAGAACCTTCCCTGGTTATAAGATACCTCTCAAACTCAGGGTCAAATTTTTTTTTTATTACTTCTTACATAGTTTTTGGATAATTGTAGTTTTGTTTTATGTTTACTTCTATGAATTGATTTATGGGATATGTAATGTAAACTTTAAGATAACGATGTAAGAATAGGTACCACTATCACCAGGATACAGATGAGAAGGCTGCAGCTCAACTTCCACCCCTCAAGTTTTGAGATTTGGAGTTTTCCTTTCAAGGGGACTGGCACATTAAAAAGTCACAGTTTTTTTGTTTGTTTGTTTGTTTGTTTTTAAACAGGGAAAGCTTTGTTGTGACTTCAAATTAACTTTTTTCTAAGTCTATATGATCTCGTGCTTTTAAATAGAAAAACCATGTGATGGGGGTGTTCCTAATTAAATAATTAAGTCATTTATATAAAAGTTGTGTAACAATATGGCAAAATTTTCATAGTATGAATTTTATAATGTGTATGTACCTTTTCTAATTCACTGTTCTGACCATAATGATTTTCATATTTCATAACAGTTAAAAAATAATACACAGCGCCTGCCTGGCAAGTGTGAGGGCATGAGTTTGATCCCCGGTACCAAAAAAAAAAATTTATATATATATATATATATATATATATATATATATATTTACCAACCTGCATGGAATAGGCACTTAACACTTGGTGTTAAATGTTGAATGATTCCTCAAATGGTTTTTCTATTCTGCAACATACCAAGATAACTTTTTTCACATTTTTTCCTTGTTTCATGAACATCTATTAATAATTTCACATAGAATTTAACATGGAAATTGTAAGAGTCTCTTGAAGTAGAACATACTTTCATCGTAAATGACTTCAGCCATTTAGCTTTTGAAATCATTGATGATTTCAATCACTTAGCTTTTTGAAGATGGCAATATGGATCTTATATAAGAACATAAAATAGGGCAAAACATCATAGTAAGCTCATTCATTGCATAATAAAATTTTGTTAAATTTGTGAAAGGTTTAGTTTTTGTAGTGCTAAAAGCCTAGGATAATACTGTTTTCCTTTTTAAAAATTTTTTTGAAAAGTTGAAAAACTTGACTTTGAAAAGGTTTATAAATCATTATAACATAGCAGCACTTTTTCCAACTAAAAGAAGTTCCATTTAGTTTTACAATTTAATCATAACCCTAGAAGGATTAAATTGGGATTCTCAAAGTTATGAGTGTTCTTTTGTTGCAAGTTTGGTTCATAAGGATAGACTGAAAAGTATCTGCCCTTAGTAGGATTCTAGGTGCTAATTATCTCATGATTGCCTTTTGAAAGTAAAAAGTGAAAAAATTATTCCCCCCCACCCCTCCACCCCCACGCCAAAAAAAAAAAAAAAAAACTTGATGGCTGGTGATCCCTGTTTGGAAGTAGAATGGAATTTCAGAGTGGGAAACCTAGGGTGTGTCTTCTAGTGGAATGTCCACTTCAAGGAGAGGTTTCAGGATTTAATGGGCCAGGGAAGGGAATTAGTCCTGAGGCAGAGCAGAGTAGGTTACTTAATCTTCCTAAATATTTATTTTATGAGAGGGATGTTAGAGGGGCAGTTTCTGCGGGAGGAGACTATATGCTTAAAAATGTTTTCCCTAGATGAAAATTGAAAATGAAAAAATCGATGTTGCAAATATTTAATGCTTGAACAAAACTTCTAAACTTTAATGTCGTCTTCTTCCTGACACCTAATGCTTAAGGCACTTTACATAAGTTTTAATGTAACTACCATGTGATTAGTATTGTTCAATTTGAAAATTGAAGAAATTGAGGCTTGAAGTTTAAGTAGTTTGCTCACCGTTGCATAGTAGTGGGCGTCTATCTTCTGCCATAGTTTTTTTGAATTTGGATTATTTGTTTCTTAATCACGACCCTGTTGTGAAAAGTGTGCTCTAATTAGGTGATGGTTAAAGCACCAACTTTGTTCTTCCAGGAGCCCTGGAAATTTGTTCTCTATGCAAATGCATCTATTCCTTACTTAAAGAAGCAGTTGTATGTTTTTATCACATGGTTGTAGATTGTTGAGTTCTTTTGGCTTCAGGACTTTACATAGCATGGACGCCAAAGAAATTTCATCCTCCAGTTCTGCCACCATGATATGCTGACTGTTTTAAATTAAAAGTCCTTGAAAGTCACTAGATGCTTAAAGAAGTTTTATTCTGTGCAACATCATCTGGTTAAAACCAGACTTGCTTAAGAAAACACAACTAGCTTCTATTTCTTCCCTGTGTTGTTATCTCAAAAGAAGACTGAAAAATGCAACCACACCTGAGGGGACTTTCCTTGCCAGAATTATTGAAATTCCAAAGAAAGTTTTTTGACTTTGGAATTATACTAACTTGATGGGTTTGAGATCAAATCATCTTCCAGGCCTTAAGATTTTATACTAAATTGCATTTATTATGAGTAAGGTAACCGAGGGCTGAGGATGCAGCTCACGGGTAGAGTGCATGCTTGGCATGCCGGAAGCCCTGGGTTGGACCCTCAGCTTCCATACAAACTGCAAAGATCAATTGAGCATTTTTCTGGTTCATTTTGATACTATAATATGAATGTATATTGTCAGGCAGCTTTTGGTTTCAGAGGACCAGAGGAAAGCTGGCAGTTTTTAAACAGAAAATAATTTAATAAAACTGCATTTGTTGCTTATAAAAAGATTAGCATTCTGAACCTTCAGGTTTGATGCTGCCATTTATCTGGCCAGCTGAGAGGTTTGCTGTCCCTGGTACCACCAGGAAGGTAGAAAAGCTGCTGCTGGAGGAACATGGTTGTGATCCAAGAATTAAAAAGACAGCATCACAAATGATGACTCAGAAGCCACTCTCTGCATGTAGGTACATTTGAACCAAAACCCAGCAACTCCTTTCATTGCTTTTCTCACCCATGAAATTGGAGCTTGTACAGTGCTACTGCAGCAGCAAAGTGCAGTGACTCTGCTCAGCTCACTGCCTGCTTCCTGATCCCGTGTTTGAGTATCTGGTTAGCACACCCCTGACCAGGGATAGGAGCTGGAGGGGTGGAGCCTGGGAAGAGAAGTGTTTAGGGTTTTGGCCTCTGTCTCATTCAGGAAGACACACATAGGAAGGAAGTTCACTGGTGTATAACCTATAACAGTAAAGAAAAAACCATAGCAGTGGAATGAGAATTTGCTACATTTCCTGAGCTACCTCACCTCTAGCTCTTATTAAAATGTCACCTTTGGTCTTCTGGTCCTGTTACTTGGAAGATTTTTCACCTTTTACTTCTCAGTGTTCTGAGTGGGCACATATGTAGTTGACAAATGGTTTTTTTAATCCATGCTATTAAATGCTTTATTGGCAAAAGCTATTAAACTACATATTTGATTAGTATATGCAGTAAATTTCTTTTTGTAAGTTAGGTATTATAGCAAGTAGAGTAAGGAGTAAGCTAAGCTGTATCTCTCAATTAGAAAATCCCAGGAAAAAAGTCAGATATATAAGAGAGTGTTCTATGTCTGTTATATCTCTAGACTATTTGGCAGAATACTTAAAAGATAGGCTGCACAGAATGGAATCTGTGGAACTATAACTGTATAATGCATAGTTATGTCTCTTACTTACATCAGTTCAGATGTGGTTTTTTTGCTGGTATTTTCTGATGGTAGTTATCATTTAGACAGGAAGTTATAAACTGATATGTCAAGTAATATGCAAGTGTACAAAGGAAGGAAGTTATTTCTATGCCAGAGTTGTATCTTTTAGCATTGTTTTTAGGTTCAGTACCTAAAGCTATCAAAAATTCAGTTAGTTTCTGGAGAGAGGTAGATAATCCTCCCAAACATTTTCCATTAGTGATTGATAATATCTTACATAAACCATGTTCCCATCTCTGGAGTTCTTTGTGTGGTCTGTTTTCTTTCTTCTTAAAGGCTTTTCTGTTTATTGGGCAAATGTTAGATACCAATGCACAACTTAAGGAAAATAATTGAGGCCCCTTGTACCTGTTTAATTACAAAGAGTATTTGTATTTCAGTTTTTTTCTTGGTATTAATGTTTTTATGTCCATTTCCTTTCAGTGCATTTGAATATAGGAAGAAAAAATAATGGGACACTTAAAAAAAAAACTGGCTGCTTTGGAACTACTCACGATTATATAATCAGCCCAGTATGTATAAAGTGTCCATCAACTTTAGGGCAGAAAAGTAAGTAGATTAGTTGAGAATTATCTAGTTGCACTCAATTATTACTTATTTTTGAATAGCACCCTCTATAAGGAGGATAATGCAGAGAGAATGGAATTGCAGTGTCTGCATTTGATATAAGGAACAGGCTTCATGTAGATAGTTAAGTAGTGATTGTGTTATATTTTCCCTTATTTTGAAACCTGAATAGAAATAACACAAATGCTGAAAATGTCAACTTTTGAGAATTAATGACTTAGCTAAGTTTCAGCACCCTCCAAACCTCCACACTATGATAAACATAACTTCACACCTCCCTCTGCTTCCTCTCATTTTTCTCACTCTTCAGGAGCACTGCATTTCCTCTAGAAATTACTCATTCCCTGGTCTTACCCTGTACCCTGGTTTTGGTTCATATTCTGCCACCTTTGTAGGGCAGGATCTGTGCACCCCAAGATGATGCCATCTGACCAAACACCCTTGTCCTCCCTCTCGGTTGCCATCTATGAATCCCCAGCTGCTCTGGGCTTTTCCTCAGTCCTCTTTAACCTTTTGTCATCATGATCACCATTCAAATGAGACCCCTGATTAATCTCATACCCTGCATTGTTGCTTGTGTGTGCGTGTGCGTTTGTTTTATGTCTCTGCTTCGGAAAACCATTGCTCTTGTTACTGGTTGGAATTACCATACCTCTGGACTGAAAAATGCAGAAATTGCACTCATTATACAAATTCTTATTCTAGCTTTCATACTGATTTTTTTCTGTTGTCCTGTATATCTCTTGAACATTTAGAAATTTTTTTCTAGTGATCTAATTTTTCTGCATTTATTTCTTCATTTAGTTCTTTGCAGTAGTTGTCTCAATTTCATGCTTTTTGTTTGTTTCGTGTTAGGTCTCCTGTAGTTCAGACTGTCCTTGAACACACTGTAGCCCAGGCTGGCCTTGAACTCCGAGCAAACCACATGTCTCTTGAGTTCTTGGGATTACAGGCCTATGCCACTATGCCCAGCTCAATTTCAGGGTTTTCTTTCTCCACAGGCAGATTTTTACCCAGTTTTAAAACTGAGCCTGCCTGGGTGTGATCGCACACTCCTATAGTCCCAGCACTCAGAAGGCTGAGGTAGGAAGATTTCTGCAAGTTTGAAGCCAGCCTGGGCTACATAGTGAGTTCAAGGCCAACCTGAAATAAAAGGTGAGAGCCTGTCTCAAAACAAAACAAAACAAAACAAAACAAAACAAAACAAAACAAAACAAAACAACTGAGCCTGAATTACAGTATCTCTTCTTTCTGTTCTCCAGCTGGTAGGTGTTACTGGAGGGAGAAAATGGGCCTAGATGTGCCTATAACTCATGTGATTTTCATAATTTCCCCAGAAGCTAACTGGGTAGGTTAAAAAAAAAAAGGTGCAGCCCAGTGGCAAAGCACATGCCTGGAATGAGCAAGGCCCAGAGCAAGGCCCAGAGTTCAATCCCTAGCACTGCAAAAAGCATAGATAAAAAACAAATTTAAAGGTGGGCGTGGTGGCACGTGCCTCTAAGTCCCACTACTGAAGTCTGAGGTGCAAGGATCGCTGTGAGTTTGAGGCCAGCCTGGGCTCCAAAGTGAGTCCAAGTCCAGCCTGAACTGCATAGTGAGACCATCTAAAAAAGACAAAACAAAACAAAACAAAACAAAAAACAATGTAAAGTTGTATTTAAATGTAGGTCACGCGTAGTACCACAATGGATGTAGCAGTTCCAAATGTCTCATCTGCAAACTGGATTTCTTGGACTCAGTTTTTTTTCTTTTTTTAAAAATTAATTAATTCTGTTGGTATATTTTAGCTACAGGTAATGATCGCATTCATCATAAGTATTTCGTATGTGTACATGGTATATCTTGATTCTTCCTTTTTCCCCATTCCCCTCCCCTCGCCTCTTCTTCCCCACCTTATTTCCAAAAGCTTTGTTTCCATTTTTTCTTTCTTTTCTCTTTTCCTTTTCTTCTGTTCACTCTCCCTGGTTCACCGTCCCATTTGAAGATTTTCTTCCTATTTCACAGTCATCTTCACTGGAAGAAAGATAGCCTGTGTGGCCTCTTTAGTAAATGCTGCTGGACAAATTGACTTGCCAAGTGCCAAAAGCCTAAAACTAGGCCCATGTCTCTCACCATGCACTAAACTAAAACTGAAATGGATCAAAGTTCTAATTAAAACAGAAACGCTAAATCTGCTGGCAGATAGACTAGATAGCACTCTTGGATCAGTGATTAGCCAGTCTCCAATTTCAGTGGGCAAAGTATAGTACCAGCTGCTAGTTAGTTGGGGCTTGGATTACTGCCAGCCACATGCCAATGTAAGATCTTGCTCCTTGGGTTAGGCTCATTAGGACCAACTTTTGTGAGTAAGTTCTTGAAGTCAGCCCTTTGTATCACTAGGTCTTGCTAACCTGTGCAAGTATAAAGTGGGTGCTAGGGAAGCACCTGACAAATGTCTACAGAGTGATTATTTTTATTTAATATCAAACTATAAAAGATACATGCATATTGAATTTTTTGGTGTGGTATTGGGGACTAAATCCAGGGAATACCGAACTACATTCCCATCACTTTTTTGAGGCAGTGTTGCTAAGTTGCTCAGAATGGCCTCAAACTTGTGAGCCTCTTGTCTGAGCTTCCCAAGTAACTGGTGTTATAGGCATGCACCACCGTACCTGGTACATTTACAAATTTAATAGTTCATTCTGGTTTGTTACAGAAATTTAAACAATTCATGAGAGAAGACAGGATGAAATAGTGAAATAGTTTTGTTGGGTTTATGGTTGGGAAACCTCATATGGAAATAAAGAAGGTATTAAAATAATTCTCAGTTGAGATTTTAACAGCTTTATTTGTACACTGAGAAGCAAAGTTTCCATGTGCTACAGTTTGTATCTGTGGAAGTTTTGTTTATGCTTTTATTTTTTATTTTTTTTTTAGTGGTACTGGGGATTAAACCCAGGACCTTCACATTGAACTATATCCTGGCCCTTTTCTATTTTGAGACAAGGTCTCATTACGTCACTCAGTTGCCCTGACTGGACTTGAATTTGTAATCTTCCTTCAGCCTCTGAGCATGCTGAGATAATAGGCATGTACCACCATACTCAGGTATGTAGTCTCTCTTGAATGTACCTCAAAGACCAGTGCGGTGAAGGCATGGTCTCATGCTGCACTACTGGGAAGTGGTAGAAACTTTAGGACACGGGTCTAGTGGAAGATATTTAGATCACTGGGGATATGCCATTGAAGGAGAAAAGGAAACCTTAGCCCTTCTTTCTCTTTGCCCTGCCCGTTCCCTCTCTCTCTTTTCCACCTGCTCCCCTTCTCTCTCCTTCCTTTCTCTTGCCTTCCCCCTAATCTCTTCCTCTTCTCCCTCTGGCTTTCATGAGATGAACATGTCTTCTCTGTCATGTTTTCCTTCCATGATATATTGTGCTGCCACATGCTCATAGCAACAGGATTAAGTAATCATGGACCAAAACCCCTGAAACCATAAGCCAAAATAAACATGACTGACATACCCAATAATTGAGGTTGCAGATGAGATGGAGCTCAGATGATTCACCAGGTAGTCTGTGGTGGATAGTATGTAACTGGTACTAGGGCACTTACTTGGAGGCTCAAGGTATAAGAAGGGTATACAGGAATGGAAAAGGCATAAGAAGTTATATTCACAGGGTAGGTATTAATGTTGGATAATTGGAGGGAGTTCCAGCTTTACTAAGGTATAGTTGATAAAAATTGTGTGTATTTAAGGTATTTAACATGATTTTATACTGTGTTTACATTGTGAAATTACATTTGACCATCCCTATTCTGTAACTCTATAATCCAAAGTCCTAAACTTTCTTAGTGCTTATATGACATTGATATTCAGATTGTGGAGCATTTTGGGTTTCAAATTTTTGGATTAGAGA
>RJWT010012491.1:0-22421 GCA_004365215.1 Cuniculus paca
GCCAGGCAGAGCCCCGCGTGAGCAAGGACGCAGGTGGGTGCAAAAGACAATAGCAAGGCACAGGGCGGCCACCCTGAGGGTGGCCCTGAGCCTGTGGCCTGTGAGCAGTGGGGCCTGATCCACCCCCAGCTGTCCAAGGTCAGGGACAAGTGCAACCATGTAGCCAGTGGGGCTCCGGGTCCCGTTCCCACCCACAGGGCACAGCACTAAGGCCCACCAGCTGCTCAGTGACCTGCCCTGTCCCTGAACTGACACCCCAAGGCTGTTAGCATCAGCGCTGTGGCACAAGGCTCACCAGTGGGAGAGAAGCGCAGGGAAGTCACCCTGATTTCAGGCTTGAAGTGGCGAGAACTCATGTCACCTGGGGAGAGAACCGGCTGCAGTCTCTGGGGGCAGCTCCGGGCTGCTCCCTGCTGGGTGCACACCCCGAGAACCCAGCTCGCCCACAGAAGCCTGCCCAGGAGACCCCTGTCAGTGCGGGGCTGCGTCTGCTGCTCCCCACGGTGCCCCATCAAATGGTCGACTTACGACCCAGGTGACTTGAGTCTCCCAGAACACTGGTGCAGCACGGACACCCTGGGCCCCTCTACTCCTCCGTGCCGCATGCAACAGAGGGGCACGTGGTCCTGGAACGAACGCATGGGGCCCTCTAGGCAACACTGCCAGGTCTTCTGAAGGCTCCCAGCAGTCAGCCAATGCCAGGACTCGGAACAGCTACCCACTCCACAAACCGGGCACAAGCAACGGACAATGAGTGCCACAGGAAAACAGCAGAGGGGAGGAGGCAGAAGGGGCCTCTGCTCACCCTTCCTGACTCCTGGCAGCGGAATGGCAACCCTGTCCTCCTCTCCAGCGTCTTGGTCAATGAGTGCCAGGTTGCCAAACTCTGTCATCTTTCTTCGGTTCAGGAACTCCTAGGACAGCACAGGCCATGGGCACGTGACCATCATGGGGACAGAGACGGACGCTGTAGCCTGACCTCGGAACCTTCTCAGCACTTGCAGGTGGGGCAGGGGCTGGCAGCGTCACCACAGCTGCCACTGGGACAGAGCTCTGGTCCCCAGGACATCCACCCAGCACCCAACAGCAGCTGTTCCCTCGAGAAAGGGCACTCACTTTGCACCAGAGAAGCACAGGAGTGGGGCGCTCTAGGCACACAGGAAGGCGGTGCCCCGTGCCCAGGCTGAGTGGGCAGACCCAGCACCCAAACACCTGCTCAGAGGCTCTGCTTTGGGGAGCAGAGGGGGCGGAGCCTCTGGGCCAAGCCAATGCCAGCACAGGTGGAGTGGCTGCTGTGCATGTGTCCTTTGCTCCGTCAGGGATCAGGCACTCCCTGTCCCAGATCTTGGTGTGGACCAGCTCCCAGCCTCCCACCTGGCCGCAGCCCTGGCCCATGCGCTGACAGGACAGCCCGCGCCCTCCAGCCGCCCGGCACTGCCACTCACCTCCATGGCGTCTAAAGAGAGGTTGCAGGAGAGCTCGAATCTCTTCACCAGGATCTGCTCTCGGACGTGGTAGAGACACACGAACTTGGACATGCCCCCCGCCAGGATGCTCTGGCCATCTGCCGAGTAGCACAGCGTGGTGAAGGCCCTGTGAGGGCGCAGAGCATGCAGCACTCAGAGAGGCACCTTTGCAGTGTGGCTCTTTCCAAGCCAGCTTGAGGACACTCCCCTCACAGGCCATCACAGCCCCTGCTGCCGTCACCTCCACAGCGTGCTGCTCCTGAGCAGGGGACCGACCCTGTGGCACCGCATGCAGCCCTCCTGCAGCCTCTCAGTGGGCCTGCAGAAACTGGACCAGGTCCCGCTGCCCAGTGAGCCAGGACTCAGGACAGTGACCTTGGGCCCATACTGCACCTCAGATGTGACACCAAGACCATGGAAGGCAGAACAAAGGACTAACCAGATGGCCTCTGAACCTAAAACTCCTATCAAGAACACCCCAAGTGCAAAGACTGTTCCCAGCATTGGAGAAAATCTGTAGGTCTCCCCCGGAAAACACCTCCACAGGCCACTGACACCAGGCCCCACCAGGAAGTGGGCACCAGGCCTGACAGCATCTGCCTGGAGCTCAAACGGACACTGAGCACCAAGGGAGCCGATGTTTAACCACTGGATATAAAGTTGGCCCCCAGATGGGTCGCAGAGGGGGACAAGAATGGTGCAGCCAGGGGACCCACCGTGAACTCAGCCACGGTCTGCACAGGTGAGGCTGAACAGTGCACCCCACTAACCCACCAGAGACCCAGTACCTCCCCAAGGACGCCCCACTGCTGAGCAGGCTCCAGGACCAGACCCAGCAACACCCATGGGCACATGCATGGGCCGGTCACCTGCCACTCCCCGCTGCGCCCACGCCCAGGGCAGGGCCGGCTGAGGGGCAGGCTGTGGGTGTAGTGTCCCTCCCGGTAGGGCAAGGGTGGTCAGCTGCTCTGTGCCTCTGTTTCCACATTAGGCTGCTGACATCTGCAGTGATCCAGGTCTGGAACTGGAGACCTGGGCACCACGCTGTGCCCACTTCACCCAGCAAAGCCCAATGTGCCCACTGGGCCTGCGGGGCTGAGATGTCAGACACAGGCTGTCTGCACCCATGGGAGTAACAGACAACACCAGAGAGAAGCAAACGCCGGCTGCAGTCACAAGTCTGAGAACTGGAGGGCAAGGAAGCCCACAGTCCACGTGCACCCACGCCGCAGTGCCAGTCAGCATGGCCACTCACTTGCCCTTGGCCGAGTGCTTGGCCGTGATCTTGTCCAGCTCCTTCCGGCCTGCCTTGAGGTCATGCCTGCCCTCGATGGAGCCCGTCTGCACAGCATCCTCAGGGTCCCAGAAGGTGATCTGCGAGTTCAGCGTAGCCACGGCCAGCTCCGCACCATCGGGCCGGAAGGTCACAGCCAGAGCTGGGGAAACCACCTCAGGCTCAAGGAAGACCTGGGCGTCCCAGGAGCCGGGAAGCGCCCCCTGCAACAACCCTGGCAGGCAAGACTGCTGCCCACCCCAGCTGGGACTGGGGCGCTACCGGGCAGCTTGGTGGGTGAGGCGTGGAGGGTGTGGCCCATCACAAAGGCTCACTCCAGGGCAAGGTTATCCCAGGGGACCTGGGCAGTGACAGCAGATGGGACAGGCAACAGGGGTCTCAGGGAACTGACCCCTCAACTGGCTGTGGGGGCTTGAGAAAGGCAGGGGCAGCTAGGGCCTCATCCTTCTGGGGGTGCAACCTAAGCAAAGCACTGCCACTCAGGAGCGGCCCAGTGCCGGATGACCAGCACGATGCTCGGTCTGCGGGTGGCATCCCAACCCCACACTGGGCTCAGCAAGCACACAGCTGAGAACAGCAGAAGTGGACAGGCAGGCCAGAGCGGACCCAGGCAGGAGCATGCAATGTCAGCTCACCGTCAGAAGTGAGGGTCAGCGTCTCCTTAGCCCTCCAGCTGTCAAACATGTCCCACAGACGCACTGTCTTATCCCAGGAGGCACTGGCCAGAATGGACTTCACTGGGTTAAAACACAGACCGCTGATGGGGCCCTCGTGACCAGACAAGACCTGTGGCAGGGAGGTCACAGGGACAAGTGACTGCTGCAGCCCTGGCCAGTCCTGTCACACTGCTCTATGCCCTGGTCCACCCACCTCCCTGCTGTCCCCAGGCAGCAAGGCAGCCCCTCCTAGGCACCCAACGCTGCGGAGTGCAGCCATGGGTCACTGGGCCTTACGTCGAGGAGCCTGCCCGTCTGCATGGACCACACAAAGATCTCAAAGGAGTCCTGGGCGCCCGCAGAGACAATCTCGCCACTGGAGTCAATGGCCACGCAGGAGAACTGGGTGGGACGAGGAGATGTGAAGGTCCGGAAGTTCCGGTACCTGCCGAGACAGCCAGGTCCAGGTCAGCAGCCCGCGCAGGGTCTCCAGTCTCACCACCAGACCCCCAGGCCTGAGCCCCTGACCATGGAGCAAGGCCTCACCTGTGAAGGTCAAAGGCTCGTACAGTGCCGTCCAGGGATGAGGTTACGATGACATAGCCGGTGGCAGTAAAAGTCACTCCAGTGACCCCACTTGAGTGCTCCGTGAAAGTAATGAAGCAGAAGCCACTGAGGGTGTTCCACACCTTGACCTGTGGGGGCACAGCAAGTGGGTGGGTACAGCCGCCTAGGTGAGCACCCTTGCGGGAAGACCAAGGCACGTGATAGGGGGTAACGAGGAGGGTGAAGGACATCTGCTTGTGCAGAAAGGGAGACATCAGGAGTTGGAGACCCAGGCTGAGCGCCACCCGCTAGGACCCCTGGCCTTGCCCGGTGCCCACCTTGCCGTCGTCCCCACCGGTGACAATGTACTGCCCGTCAGGGGAATAGGCCAGTGACACCATGCTGTTGAAGTGGCCCTGCTGCTTGAGCACGTAGGACTCACTCTGCCACTCCCACACCAGCAGCTGGCCCAGGCCTGCAGACACAGGGTGGCTGGCACACCTGCTCTGACCCAGCCCAGGGCAGAGCGCGTCCCCCAAGTCCCTGACAGACCCTGTGACCTGTGTCACCCCCTGCTAAGGCGGAGGAGGACCAGGCACAGAGAACAGCCCTGCCAGGCAGGGGACAGGGATGGGCCAGGTTCAGGACATCTGGGAGAGTCCCGAACCTGCTATACCCTCCAGGGGCTGAGGCCACGGCCCATGAAGGGAGTGGCCGGCAGGCAGTGAAACTCAGACAAGTGCACGGGCCCCAGGACTCAGCAGCGAACCCCTGGGAACCCTGCTGTCTCCCTGCAGCCCACGCTGCTGGGCCTCAAGGTCCCCTGGCTCCCACCCTGTTCCACAGCTGCAGCTGGGCCAGAAGACAAACCTGAGCAGCCAAAGGCGATCCAGTCCCCAGAGCTGTTGATGGCGACTGAGGAGATCCTCTGGTCGGAGATGCTGAGGAAAGCGTGGCGGTGAGCAGGGGCGTCTAGCCCTCCCACCGCCCCTTCCCTCCCACCGCGCTCAGCACCAGGGCCACGTGTGCAGCCAGCACTGTAACTTTCTCTGTATTCCAGATAGAAGGTCGGAAGAAAAGCGGATGACAAAAAATAAAACGCCAGCAGGCACAGCGGTGCAAGCCCGTAACCTCAGCTACACGGACACTGAGGCAGGAGGCTCTCAACACGGAAGCAAGCCAGGGCAGCAGCGAGATCTTCTCCACTCGAAAACTGGAAAGGGGCTACGGATGGAGCTCAGGCTCCCTGGGTTCAACCTCTGGGGCCACAATAAGAGAAAAAACAAAGCCACAGTCGAGCTCGGACACCACAAGGGGCGCTCACCGGCCTGTGTGGGGTGCAGCGTGCGGTGTGTGGGTGCGAAGCTGGAGCCGAGGGCTCACCTCAGGGAGTGGATGAGGCTGAACTCCGGGAGCTCGTGCAGGTGGAAGACGCCAGACGCAAACCCCGTGACAAGCAGGCGCACCTTCTTGTGAAAGGCTGCGGCAGTCAGGTTGGTGAAGTCGCCTTCCTTGTTGAAGAAGTATCTGAACCGAGGGTAGAGGCTGTGGGCCTCAGGCCCAGCCCTGCCCCAGGTCACACCTCGGCCCCGCCCGGGAGACCTACTTGGCCAGCCTCGAGTACTTCACTTTCCCCTTCCTCTCCTCCTCGGCTGGCACGGCCTTCCCTCGGATGGTGGTCTCCCTCTCGCCCCCCTCCTCCTGCTCCTCCTCCTCTTCCTCTTCCTCCTCCTGCTCTCTCCGCAGCAGGTCCGCCTTCCAGCCAGTAGGGGCTTTCAGTCGCAGGCCCTCAGGGGGCGTGTCACACTGCCACATGCAAAGGGCTCCATCCTGGCTGATCGAGTATAGCTGCAGGGGCACACAGGGCGGACACAGGTCACCCAACCCAATTCCAGGCCAAGAATCCTCTCTCCCATGGGGCCTCCCAGTCCAGACCCACTAATGCACCCCTGAGCCAGCTCAGGAGGAAGAGACCTGTGGCTCAGGCACTCAGTCATCCCCAGGTCACCCTTGGGCTAGGGATCCTGGGTAGGACGTACATCAAGGCTGTTGGACTCAAAGAAGCAGGCCACAATGGCGTCCTTGTGCCCGCCCAGTGCATAGTAGATGAGGTTGTCCCAGCGCTCGGCTCCAAACACCCAGGTGGACATGTCCTTGCTCCCAACCACAAAACACCTGGAACAGAGGGACACAGCTGCTACGTGGTGGCTGTGACCATATAGCCTCATCGGCTGGTCCAAGCCAGTAGTGCAGGAACCACTACTACATCCATCGCAGGCCTACCAGGGACACAGCCAGCGCCTCAGACCCCGACCTGAGCAGGTTCTGTGAATGGCACCAACAGTCTTATATGTGGGACAGTGTCATGTGTTGAGGCAGCATGGCTCTGAGAGGACAGACACACAGCCTGGGTGAAGCAGGGATGGCGCTGGTCCCTTGAGCACCCGCAGCTGTTCCCTGCACAGCCAGACACAGAGTGGAGGGGAAAAAAAGGCAGCAGCTCCATAGATGTCTGCAGGGTGGGGACAGTCACGGGTGGTCAGGGATGGAGATCCTGAAGTGGCAGCGTCTGGCAGCTCCCCAGCCCCTGACTCACCCGAGGCTCATGGGATTGAGGGGTCCACTCTTCAGGGAGCCGGCACCAGGCCTCACCTGGAGTCATCTGTCCAGTCGATGCACGTGGTCTCATCATACGGCCCAAAGTAGGTTTTGTCCAGGACAAATGCATTGAATTCTCGCTTCTTCCCAGGGGCGTGATACATCTGCGCGATGTTGCCCTTTGTGACAACAAATTTCCTGCAGCAAGAGAAGGGACACAGGTGACAGGATCACCCCAGGGCCCGAGGGCACCCCTCCAATGCAGGACAGACAGTGGGGAAGAGGCCAGGGCAGACACAGCGGCTGGCCACACGCCATGTGACCACTTAGGACCCAAAGAGGAGGCTTTGGAAGTCGCCTGACTGGTGCAGCTCTCACCTGCCATCCGGGGAGAAGGAGATGCTATGCACGGAGCCCTTAAAATGGAAGTGGTGCAGCACAGACCTGCAGACCAGACTGACCAGCAGCGCAGCGCCCCCTGCAAGAGGCCAGTGTGTGACTTCAAGGCCACCCAGGGAACCCGCAGCCACGCGCAGATCATCTCAAAGCTCACGTGGTTCAAACATAGAAAGGAGCTGCCTGTGCCTGCCTGGGACTCTGATATGCTGGCCTGAGGGCCACGAAGCCCAGGTGTGCTCCCAGTGATCCCACTGGCACACAGGGCCGAGGGACAGCCAGCCTACCCAAGCACCCCCACCAGCCCGGACACAGAGGCGATGGGCAGGGGCCATCTTGGCCCATGCCTGCCCTGGGAGGCCCTGTTCCTTGCCCACTGCTGCCCCTGCACCCTGTTCTTCTCTCAGCCCTGCCCACACCCCGGATGATGAAGGGTAATCACCTTCATCAACGATGACTGCAAGCCGGCCATCAGGGGACAGCCCCACGCACTTCACATTAAACCTCGTGGCCAGGGGCAAGGTGTCGGATTTGTTGCTGAGAAAGAGAAGAACCACAGTGTGCCATAGGTTTCATGTCACTAGACTAGGGGCATAAGGCCTGCCTCGCCCCAGCAGCCCACCCTCCCACACAGTCCCCTCTGGTGCCATGCCTGTCCTGTGCCACTGGACCCTGTGTGCCAGGGTTCATGGGCAGAGGAAGGGGAGATAACAGTGTCCCTGGAGGAGGACTGGAAAGACACATTCAATACCTCAGAGGTGAGAACACTGCCCTGTACAGTCAGAAAACCAGACAAAAGCTACACGCCCAGTACACGGCTCTTAGCACAGCAGCTCAACACACATAAAGCTGGGTTTTCAGAGAAACAGGAAAATACACAGAGCGATGAGCTCCACCTCTGCGTGCTGCATCCGGTTCTAGCTTTAGTACTTATTTCCTGAATTTTCCTCAGCCAAAACTTTCCCACCCCTCTAGGCAGCCCTCAATAGATGCCACTGGACAAGGCAGGAGCAGTCACCCCGTGGCACACCCTGGATGTGGCCTGTAGGCAGAGCAAGCACCATGGCCGACCCATCTCGCAGATGGGGAAACAGACCAGGGCTACCCCGCTGGAGCTGTGCAGCCAGAGAAAGGAACCCGGAAGCCCCCGGACAAAGCGGTGCTGCCCAGGCTGCAGCACTGGCCCATGCCTCCCCTGCACCTCCGGGACAATCAGACAAGAAGGGAGCTGTGCATTTCTTTGGAAGAAACACAGCTAAACCTGAGCAACTAAAACCAACCTCTGGCGGGGGACTGCCTGTCTAAACCAGCCCCACCGGGGCTCCCGAGCAGCAGGGCTCCAGCTGGCCTCTACGCCCCAGGAACACCTGGCCTCACAGCCAGGGAGCTGCTAACCTCAAGCTGCATCCCTTGCCCACAGGAGAAGCAGGCAACACCCAACTTTAACCTTTGAGGGGGACACCAGGCAGGGTTGCTGAGACACCAGGAGGAGGAGGAGGAAGCATCCGGCAGGCAGTTTCACTGTGAGCCCACAACCCCGCCAAATCCTTCAGCCTCTGGGGCTACCTTAATCAATGTCCATCTCGTAACAAGGCAGGTGAGGGGACACCATCAGCCTCCACGTGCAGGCCGGTTTCCAAAGCCGTGAATGCCACGCTTCAGCATACTTACTTCTTAAGATCGAACACAGTGACTCTATTCCCCACGGGGCTGATGACTGAGTTTCCATCGCAGGTGAAATTTAAGTTTCCACGTCGATAAACTGTACCCAGCAAATTTGAGAACTGGAAAGAAAATAAGCTGTCATAACACAAACAAAACAGCCTCCACTCACTGGGAAGGGCAAAGTGAGGCCCCGTGGCTGGGTCCCTGCTCATCCTTGAGGCTATCTCCCGGGCAGGAGAGGAAGGTATGCGTCCAGTTCTCAGAGCCCAGGACTGCCACAGAGGCGCCAGCCAAGCAAAGGGAACAAGATCCACGTCTCGGCAATGAAAAACCATGGTACTGGACCGGGACCCCGGGACAGACCCTGTTCACGGCACAAGGGCAGCTGTTACACACTGGTACCAGAGGATACAGGTGCACCTCCTCTATTCTACATCTGGCGGGAAGAGCAAGAAGAAGCCCACAAGCAGGTTCCGAAAAGCAATCCAGTCAGCTACTCCTAGGCCACACGGAGGGCGTTTAAGGGCAGTGGGCGCTGGAACCTGGGGGACGAGCAGCCAGCCGGGGCAGCATCTGGAGTTCTAGGTAGACCGCGGGAGAGGATCGCCCGCCAGTCCCTGGGTTCTGAGCAGAGGTGTCCCCACCACCCAAGGCGCATTCGTGTCGCCTTGTGGTGTCGGCATTGATGCTGCAAGCTGCGCGTTCAGGGGCAGTACTAGGCTTAGTTTGGACGAGCGAGTGAGACAGGATGGGCCCAGCGGCTGGGCCGAGGTGCAGCCCTGGAGACGGGCAGGAAAGGAGCTGGGCCCCCGAAGAGAACGCGCCCAGCGGGTCGGACGGGAGGGAGCGGCCAGCTGGGACCCGCCCAAGAAAGCGAGGCCCACGAGGGCTACGGCGGGGCGGGCCCTGGCCGCGGTCCACTCCCCGAAGGGCCCCATGTCACGCACGCCAGGGATGCCCTGGTCGGCTCGGCGCTCCGGTCCCACTCGCCGCCCTCTCCCTGCACTTCCGGCTCGCAAACCGACAGCCCCCCACGGTTCACCAGGCCGCGGACACGCGTCACAACAGCGCTGCCCCGAGCTGTCCCGGCGGCGCCCTCCCGGGGCTCGCGCCGGCCTCCACACGCAGCCCCGCGCGCCCGCGCTCACCCGGTACGCGAACTTCATCGCGCAGCCGCACGTGGACGCCGGGGCCGCAGCGACTTCCGGGAAGGGACGCCTACCAGCACGCACTTCCGGGGCGGGGCCACGCACGGCGCCCGGGCGGGCCGGAAGCGGCCCCGCCCCCGAACACAGCTTTCCCCGCCCCTCCGCGCTCCGAGTCGTGGGCAGCGCGGGGAGGAGCAGGGCGCAGGGGTGCGACGGCGCTCGGGGCGGTGGTCGCTGACCCCGGTCTCGATGACCGCCAAGGGGCCCGGGAAAGAGGAGGCTCCAGAAGAACCGGGGTTTCTTCCCGTGCGCCAAAGTGCGAAAGAACGAAAGCCCGGCGCTGGCCCCTGGTTCTGCAGGCCACTGGCTAGGAAAGCATGCCGCGGCCTCCGTGCGTCCCAGAAAGCCAGCAGCCCACGCCGTCCTCACGCCGTGTCATCGCGAAAGAATCAGGTTCAGAACAGCAGTTTCTTCTTAAAATGTGTATTTTCGGAATTTTAATGTTTACATTTTAAACAATCTTCATACAGTGAGTTTAGTCTAACATTATATTACAGAATAGTGTGAAAAATGACTTTCCATAGTAAACGTCAAAGCCAACTGGTCACCCTCCCCACTCACAGAAGCCCAGCATATTAAATTGTAAGGAGGCTGGCGGGTCTTAGAGCCAGGTATAGGGGATGAGGAAATTTAAAGAAAGGGACATGTTCATGAAAAGTAAAATTTAAAAATCATTTCAGATTTAAAGATCACAGTTGAAAGTAACAGACCAACCTGGTTAGTTCTTTTATAAAAAGCAGCATCACTTTTCATCTTAGATACAAACCTAGCATGTTTAATTTCCTTTTAAAGTTTACCCTTATTTTAAATGCTAAAGAAAAAGTGAACAGAAGCCTTGTGTGTGTTCTCCCTACGCTTTATGAGACGCCCATTCACCGTGGACATCTAAGACTAACACTCGAATCTGATGTTCAGGGATGGGCCGACCATGTAGATAGATGGAATTCATTTTCAGACAGCACAGTTCCACCTTGAGCCACAAGAGTTATAATCTTTCCAATCATAGGCGACCCCATGAAATTCACAAAAATTATAACTGATCTTCTTTTCTGTTGCTTGTATTTACATGTTCTACTGGTTCCCTGTAAAAGAGCTGCATATTCTTTGCTTTTGATGCACACATTTTGTACCTGGCCTCTCAACTATTCAACATATGCCAATGTGAGTCAATGAAACCAGCCGATGCACATGCAAAACCGCACGACCAAAACCCAATGACAGCCTCGTTACTCTTACGACTGTTAAGAAACAAAGAGCACTTTGCAGTTTTTAGTGACATTCTTTTGTCCTAAGGAAAACAAGGCAGAAGCATTTATCTTAGTTTGCAAACACTAGGTTGGGGAAAGGGATCTGTGATAGTTGATTTCACCGAGTTCCCAGATAAGAAACACCATACACATTTTTGATTTCCCCCTCATTTTCTTACTCTAAATATTTGTAATTAGAAAATTTTAATCCCAAGAGAGCTCAGATACCAGAAAAACCAAAGAATAGTGAGGTAAATCCAGGGTCCTGCACTGTCCCAGAGGTGAGAGGGACACTGCACTGATGAGAACGGGACACTTCCAGCAGCACCAGACGTTAGAGGCCTCTGGGCTCACAGGACTTGGCAGGTCAGTGGGGCAAGCAGTGACTCTTACAGCAGAAACCTGACTTCTGAGACCCTAAACTTTCACTGAGTCTCAAGTTCTAATTTCCCTAACCAGTTGGACCAAATTTATTAGTAATAAACTGCATATGAGAAAGACACATTTCTGAGACATGTAAACAGATGGGTATTTTTCTTCCTTACATATTTCTCCAATTTCTAGAAATGAAAATGCCACGGGGAAAAATCACACCACCTTTTTATTTATCAAATGATGGAAAGGCCAACACAGAGAATACTGACAGGACTGCTCAGTCACCTGGGCCACACCCCCGGCTTACACACCTGGGTGATTTCCTGAGCCCCACCCCTTGCTGGACTCCACCTGCACCTGCTGGAATTCATCTGGTCAGGCTCTGTCCCAAGCACACTGTGCCGGTGAATTCAGAGTACTCTATTCATATGTACAAAAATACATTGCTTTGGAGAGCTGGAAAAGGGTTAATACATACAACACTTATTTACAAGCTGCGACTTTCACACCAATAAAAACATGTATTTATTTTGTCCTTGATTTTTGGTGCAACTTATACATAAACATTACATCAGTTAGTCTGTACTTTTAAAAATAATAAATCAACCATATGTACAATTAAATTTACAACTGAAAGTAAATTAGCCTGTTGGTACGGTATGACTGCAACCAAGTGGACCAGCAGAGGCTACTCCAGGCCAAGTCCTCCCCACAGCAAGCCCAGAACACACCGCAAGGACCCCCACTCCTCACCTCACACAGAGCATCAGCTAAGACTTAAGGTCCAAAACAAAGATGTTGATTATACAGCTACAGTTACGTGGAACAGACTTAAAGATGAGAGAAAAGCAAACAACATCTTAACCCCACACATACAATGACAATTAAAATAAATATATATTTAACTCCAAATGCATATGATCATCAACACTGGGGAACACAGAGACTGGAAACATTCACAACTACACTACTGCAACACTGCTCTGCTCCTCTTGCCCTGGCCTGGTCCTGCTCAAGTACCTTTAACACCACTCTGGCCTGTGGCTCTTCTGGTCAGCTGACTGGCATCCAAGGCACAGAGGGGTTACACTCTCTCCTGACCCACCAGCACCCCACCCGCTGGCCCTAAAGGGCATTACCAGAGGAAAGCAGGACTTGGTAATCAGAAGACCCCCAAGTCCATTCTGTTGGCCCAGAGGTTAGGCAGCCATCCGACCAGGGGAGACACAGGCATTGCGGGAAGCCAGCAAGGCCTGCTGAGCACCAGCCTGAAAGACAAAGGCTTCCATGCAGAGCCATCAGACTGGGCTGTGCGGGGAGTGCAAGGTAACAGTCCTGTAGCAGTGAGTGTGTGAGTGAAAAGCAGGGCTCGGAGCGGACACAGTCGGACACAAGCACAGGGACGGGTAAGAAAAGAACAAGGGTCCACATCACAGACAAGATGAAGTGACGCTCTACCTCTGCCGACCGGCTGCAGTGCCGTCCTTGGTACCTCTGTGGCCAAGCAGGGCCGCCAAGTCTGGTTAGAGTTAGCATGTTACAAAGAGAACAATCCAGTCACAGTCCCTAAAGTGCAATCGCAGCAGTCTGTAGTGCCAGACGACCACAGCGCTGTCGTCATGTCACGCTAACTTCCAGGACATGGTCATCTTGGCTGGGGATGACCAGGACCTGCGTGCCCGTGCTTGAGTTGAAGACCTGGCCGGTAGGGAGCGCCTGCAGCCGGGGCATGGGCAGGCCCTTGTGCTCGCCACTGTTGGCCGAGTGCACGCTGCCTCTACTCCGCATGCTGCTGCAGTCCAGCTGGTCATCTGGGTGCTTGTCCACTGACAGGCTGTCATTTTCAATCCAGCTGTCTACGGAACACACAGGAAGTGAGAACAAGCCCTGGCACATCATTCCTGCTATCCCCAGCGGACCTCTGGAAGGACACTGCCCCGGCCCTGCCTGTACAGGGCACCTTGCACAGAGATGCAGCCCTTCGACTGTGTGCCGAGATGGCAACACCAGGCTAGGCTTCGGTTAGTCTATCAACGGGTGAGCAGTTCTCACGTCTGCCTGCACAGCACGAGCCTTTCCCATCCTCACGAAGCTACCACCTAGCCCAACGCTGATTCACTCTCAGACTCCAACTCAGAGTGTGTCCACCATAGGAGCGTTCCACTCCATGACGGAGCTAAAGCAATACATGTGTGGTAAACAGTCCTGGGACTTGAATTCTGATCCCTCAAGCTGGTGGCGTGCAGTCTGATGTCATGGCCCGGCAGCCCCACTCCATGGTGAGTGACCAGCACAACTATGCCCACTGCTACCGGCGTTCTGTGGACATCATGATTTGTGTTTCCAAATCCCAACGTGCCTAACTCTGTGCACACCTGGGGCGTGAGCTCTTCATCATAAACAAGCATGGGGGAGAGGACTCCGCCCAACCAAATACCAAGAAAAGTGCCTGACCACACTCAGGCGTGGCCGGCAAGGATGCTGCCAAGTCAGGCTTAGTAAACACAGGACGCCTCCAGCCTGGCACAGGTCAGTCTCTATGGGGTCCTTACCGGCATCCAGCTGGGAGGAGTGTGCAGAGTGGTGTGGGAGGTACTTAAACAGCCGGACGTCGGGCAGAGGGAGGTAGCCCGCAAAGAGAGGCATCACCTCCATGTGCACTCTGTGAGTGGCCTGGGCAGCCACGGGCATGGAGATAACACCACAGCTCTTGCCACACACTGCCCAGTTGCTGCTGTTGTCGACCACTGAAAAGAGGAGCAGAGGCTATTCAGTACTCAACCAGAGAGAGTAGTGCCATGCACTGACTGTCACCTGCTAGGAGCCCCCAGGATGGGGAACCTATGTCTGTCCAGGGGTGAACTGTGCCTTCACATGGAACACGCATGCCTTACCAAGTGGGTGTCCTGTCAGTCAGCATGCGCTGAGCTCTAGTTTACACTGGACCACGATGGAGAAACACAGAAAACCACTTTTTCCCTTGCAATAAATGAAGTGTGGTTAATTAGGCAGTCAGCAGGACAGGACAGCAGATCTGTTGGGGCTGGGGCAGCACCAGTGCTCTGCACCCCAACCAGACCTTTCGGGCAACCAGCTGTGGGTAAGGAGGGCACCACGAGCTTGCAGGGCTGCCTCCCAGGACCCTGCAGTCTCAGCACGCGCAGCTGTCAACACTGAGGTCAACACTCCCTGCCCGTCACCAGCTCTGGGATGCTGACACCCCACCAAGCACTTACCAGGACCAGCTGGGGCGGGAGTAAGCAGGACTGCCTTGCAAGGCAGTCACCAGTGCAGCCCCAGGAGGACTAAGCAGAGCCAAGCGCAGCTGGAGCTTGTGCAGGAGTGTGAGGACAGGGTGGCCTCTGGCCGGGCAGAGGCCCAGCACACGGCAAGGGGCGCTGCATCGTGGAAAGTGAGCGAGCTGCACGGCCCCAAGCTTGCGGTGACCCTCTGCACTCTCACAGCAGAGACTGCCAACGACTCAGGAATGTCCTTCATAAAACAGTCACAGTAGCAACACCGCCCCTCAGGCAGGCACGTATGTTGTTGGACATGGGATGAGTCTGGACGCCCAAGATGACACAGCGCAGGGCAAGGGGCTATGCAGCCCCTGACTGTCCCACATGGGAGACGGGGAGCCCAGCCTGACACAGCAGGAGTGACTGACCACAGCCCAGGGCCCTGGCCTCTGTGGGCACCTTGGCTTGGGCAGGGCTCTGTCACCTGTGTGGACTCATGGATCCAGTAGTATCCCAAGCCCAGTGCAGAGGTACCTATCACCACAGACACTGGCTCTCCTGCTGCCACCACCATCTGGACCCTCTTGGTGATGGGGTCATTTTGAGAACGTCACATCTAAATGGCATCACATGGCACACAACCTCGTCACACAGGTAGACTGCCCTGTGTTCCTTCCATGACTGCAGTGTTTTCTTGGGTGGGTATTTCAGGGAAACAGCGCCCCGGTGCAGAAGGGTACGAGCCGTCTCTAGTCCCAGGTACAGGTGTCTGCCATTCTCACAGCAGCACTGCCCCTACTGCACAGGGAGGGCATCTCAGCATGTGCAGGAGTGCTGGGCTATGGCTGGGCTGGACATTGGCCACCGTGTCTGCAGGACACTCTTTTTGCTTGGAACAATGAGTGACAAATGACAGGGTCTGGTTACCTGACATATTTTCAACTGAACATGAGGCTGTCACTTCAAAGTAAGCAACAGCATTCGTTGCCCAGGAAATGCTTTAAACTTTAAGTAAAAATGAGAATTTTGGAAAACTTGCTTCTCTAGCTGCAAGCGTAACAGAGCCCCAGTGCTCACAGACCCCGCAGAGGTCTCCAATGTGACTTTTGCACACTGTAAAATGACGCGTCAGCATGTGGGAGAACCACCTAACTTGAGAAATTGTATTTTCCAATGCAGTCTTACACAATCATGCCTAGGCAAAATCCACTCAGAGCACAGGACAGACCAAGGATTTAATGACGAGTGCTGTGAGACTGTCCAGAGGGTACAGACCCCACTCCGTAACCAGTCTGCAGACATGCCCACTTCACAGGCCCTGGGGCAGTGTCCCAGAGAACCACAGCATGGGAGAGGCTGTGAAAATGTCCCCCCTTCTCTGCCAGGTGTGGTGGCGCACGCCTGTAATTGCAGCACTTGGGAGGCTGAGGCAGGAGGATCATTATGAGTTCCAGACCAGCCTGGGTTACAAATTGAGCCCAAGGCCAATTTGAGCTGCATCGCGAGACCCTGTCTCAGACAGGCCAAACGAACAAGTGAACAAACAGGAAGTCTCCCCTTCTCCAGCTACAATCTGCTCGAGTTTCTTCATGGACTTCAGCAAGGAAACAAATCCTCAAGACGCAGAGCAGGTGCCGACAGGATGCCGTTCATGTACCTTCTGCGGGCTGACTTCAGAGATGTGAGGAATGCAAAACGCCATTCCTCTCACTATGTTTTGTTTTGTTTTGGGAAATACTTTTCATGAGGATCTCATGTAATGGGTTTACTGTTGTGGCTGTAAGTAAACATTTGGCTTATGAACCACGTTCACAGCCACTGTGAGAACCATCAGAGTGAAGCAGCCAGGGAGGAAGAGGACAAGGATACGAGCTTGCTAGCACACGTCATGAAAACGGAGGACCCCTGCAGCGAGCCTACCAAACAAGCACCCGTCACTGAAACGGCCTCCAGGGAGCACTCGGGAAGACCACGCCTCCACAACAAGTCAGAGAAAGGAGCCTCGGGACCCACCTTCATACATGAGCTTCGTGCAGAAATACTCGTCAGACCCCGTCAGCGCCTCGTCCTTGTCCACCTCCAGGAGGTCGGCGAGCCGAGTGATGGACACCTCCAAGGAGCAGAGCGAGCCAGTCCTACAGTACTCCGTGCCTGCAGGCGGCAGCACCTCTGCCTTCACGTTGTACAGGGTCTGGGCAGGGAGGGACAGACGAGCTCACACCCCACAGGACTCAGAGGGCCATGCCAGGACGCCACTGCAGCCATTCGCCCCGCACAACCCCTGCCACAGAACCCATGCTCTCGGGGAGTCCTTGGCCAGGGCTTTCCGATCTTCTAAGTCAGGGATATTTTCAAGCACAAGAAGAAGCAGCTGTGCAGTGATCCTCTACACCAGCAGCAGCGAACCTTTCGGAGCTTTCAATGACAAACGGCCCGCTGCTTATCAACATTTTGCTTCGTTTGCTCCCTCGTCTACATTTCTGAATCTGCCTGAGGTATTTTACAGTACGTTCCAGCCAGACTGTCACCTCGCCCCAGATGTTTGGTACTCACTACTGAAACACACATTTCTTACCAAAGCACAGCCCCATTCCCACAAGTTAGCAAAATCCACACAAACTCCTCTGTATCCCTCTAGGCAGCCTGCAGCCAACTCTCCCTGGTCAGCCTCTGGGCGGCTCTCCTGTGCACCACTCTGAGGCGCTGTGATGGGTGCTCAGAAGAGACCCTGAGGTGGGAGCAGTGACCGCGGCTTGCTCTGACCCTAGCTCAAATGCTGCTGCCGCTGCTCACCACCAGAGTGGCTGAAGGAGGAACCGGCTCCTTCGGGGGTTGTAGGTCGACAACTCAACTCGAGAGAAACCTCTGCCAAGCAAGCTCTCCCAGCCACGGGCACCTGCCTGCGACAGGGTGGCACCCTGCCCAGTGGCTGAGGGTCTGTTTGGCCCATGGTGTAAGGACAGCTGATCAGCCACACGGAAAGAGGGGCTATGACACCATCCACCCCCACCCCTAACTCACAGCAGGTCAGAACCCGGACGCAAGCGCTAAGACTACAAAACTCTTAGAAGAAAACAAAGGGCCAGGGATGCAGCTCAGTGGCACAGTGCCTGCCAGGCAAGCATGAGGTTCCGAGTTTGATTTCTGGTACAAAATAAAAAAAGGAAGGAAGAGAGGGATGGAGGGAGGAAACCTTCATCATCTTGGATGAGGCACTGACTGTTCAGATCTAAAACAAAAAGTCCAAACAAAGAGGGAAATAATTAGATTTTACCAAAAACTAGAAACATCTGTGCTTCGAAGGACACCATTAAGATAGTGAAAAGACAATCACAGAATGGCAGGAAATATTTCCAATTATTTATATTGTTAGGAACTGATACCTGTGATGCATAAAGAACTTTCGAGTCCATTTATAAAAAAACCAACTGCCCCATTAAAAAAATGGGTGAAGGACTTGAACAGGTGTCTTTTCAAAAAGGACACACACCTGGCTGCAAGCCACGACAAGACGCCACATCACTGGGGGGCGGGGGGCAGACACACGCAAGCCAGGAGACTCCACGGCTGCAGGCCAACTGTTGCAGAGACAACAGGGACCTGTGCACACAGGGCCAGCACCTTCAGCTTACACGGACCCTACAGAAATTCTTTCTACATTCTCAGTCTGACGAGGAAAAAACTGCCAGAAAAGTGACACTGACCAACTGCCTGTGGTGAACAACCAGGTTACAATTGCAGAGCCCTCACCACCTCTGGGTGGTGTCCCCACACCAGGAAAGATCAGTCCACACCAAAGGACACGCTGTGATGCTGATTATGTTAGTGTGAAGACCGATGTGAGAGCTAACTAAAGCTGAGGGTGAAAAGGAGGCGTTCATCTGGTGAGAAGGAGACAGAGGCAAGGCTGCAAGTGCAAACCCTTCTCAGGTGACACCCAAGGGTTTCAGGGAAAGGGAAAGGGGAAAAAAAAAGGGAAAGGGGGAACGGGGAAGGGGAAAGGGAAAAGGGAAAGAAAAAAGAGAAAGGGAAAGGGAAAGAAAAAAGGGAAAGGGGAAGGGAAAGGGGAAAGGGAAAGAAAAAAAAGGAAAGGGAAATACAGGAAAAAGGAAAGGGAAAGGAAGGCCGCAAACCCCAGCAGTCGGGCGACCTGAGACCACGCGCACTCACCCAGTACACTCCCTGCTCAGCGCCTGGCTGAGTGCACTCAGACAAGCCTCTCCCAGCACTATCTCCACGTACCACCACACCGCTGGTGCTTTGTCTAGAAAACCAGACACCCTCAGAAAACCATGGGCCTGCCTGCATGGGAGCGGGTGACCAGGATGAAACAGCGCCGAAGTGGCTTCCGGAGAGTTGCTCAAAGTGAGGACCATCACCTCGTCTTCCACTCTCCACCCTGACCCCCAGGATGCCACCCAAGAAGGACCCGACGACTGCACTCCCAAGCTCTGGCTTCACTGTACTTTGTCCGTTTGAAATCTGAGGATATAAAGACTATCCTTTCCTGTTCACACCCCCCATCCCACTCCCCAAATGATTCATGACGTACAAAGAAGCTCTCCACTTGGAATTCGTACGTGTAGGGCTTTAGGGAGATGGACAGCCGCTCTTCAGAAGCTGGGGAGAAGCCCACGGAGAACTGGCAGTGCAGGGCAGGGGGAGGCTCCTGCGTCCACGTCAATTCCCACACGAAAAACACCGACTGCTTGCTGTGGATGTGCTGTGGAGAGAGCCGCTGTCACCACACACACCAAGAGCACAGACCAGAACAGACACCCCCCTTCTCGTGTGTGCTTCTGCAGTCCTACAGCATCAGCCACTGCTCAGCACCCACCTGAACCGGGAGCAGTGTTGGTATCCTATGATTCTAAGAGCCTCACAGCACAGGGGCCGTAAGAAGAGCCTTAGGAATATTTACGAGTCCACAATGTACCCCATATATGTCTCCAAGATGGGGAAGTCATCGGCATCTTTACATTCATGCCCGTCGTTCTGTATCCAGCATGAACTGGATTTAGAGTTAACACAGCCACATGAGCTAACCCGAACATGACGACCGCAGAGCCCACACCTAGATGGCGGCAGGGTCAGCACTAGGGAGAAAGCCTTGTGAACATGCTGAAGACAGACATCATCAGGAAGCCGTAGACTGTGGGAACTTTCCACACTTACTTGCAAAAGCACAGGCGGAAAAGGGTCAGGAAAGGCCAGGCAGGACCTGGAGGTGGCCTGGTGATTCTCTGCTTCGAAAAGGATGGGCAATGACCTGCAGAGCTGCCCTGTACCCACCCAGGACTCCTTCTCCCCGTAACAGGCAGAAAGGGGTCAGCATTCATTCCCAGGGTCTGCGGGCAAGGCTGCATGAGCCTGTGTTTAGATAAATCGTGTGTGAGATTAAATTCCCCTGAAAACACACGATCAGTCTGTTTTCTAACAAACCTGCTGTACTCCTCAGCTGACCACACGCTCACTTAGTGTAACACAGCAAGCACCGTACTGGCTCAGGCCTGCTCAACACTCACAAGCTTTTCCGGGTAAACAGCGAGACTCCTGTCTGCACTTCCAGCTCAACCTCAGAGCTCACCACCTCACTGTCAGCAAGCCCCACAGCCACATCTTGCCACACCTGGCCCCAGAAGGCGCTTACCTGCGGGGATGGCACATTCAGTGGTGTCAGCTGCAGGTCGGCAGTGTCTCTGGTATCTACAAGGTTACTCTCTGCCAGCTGGAAGTCAAGCTCTGACAAGTTCTGGACACAAACTTGAACATATTTCCTAAACCAGAAAAGCAACATATAATTTTGACATGTAAGAATCTCATTCACCATCTCTTGGCTTTGGTAAGAAGGCCCTCACTGATGAGGGGACCATTGAAGTAACAAAGCAAAATCATTTTTTTTTTTGCAGCACCAGGGATCGAACTCACGACCTTGCGCTTGCCAGGCAGGCGCTTAGGCCACTGAGCTAAATCCCCAACCCTTGTCTTTTTGAGACAGGGGCTCACTATGCCTTTCAGGCTGTCCTTGAGCTCACTTTGTAGCCCAGGCTGGTCTCGAACTCACAACAATCCTCCTGTCTTAGCCTCCTGAGTGCTGGGATTACAGGTGTGAGCCACCACGCCCGGCTCATTTCTATTTTTGATATCAAATATGAAAGTGCCCAAGAACCCCATGCATTTTTAAAATAAGCTATTCCTGTGGGGAAGGGGATGCGGTGCCATCACAGCACACTGTGTGGGCCTCGCCAGTCAAGCAGCAGATCACAGTGTCCTCTGAGAAAGAACAAAGGCTGCTTGTCCTCACTGCAAGTCAGGATTGGCCACTGAGAAACCAAGTCGTCTCTGATACCTGCAGAGCTGTGAAAATGAGTCCTTAAGGAAAGACACCTCGGGTTCCCTAAGAGATGACAGAGATTTTTAATCACTAATTATTACAGTTCCCCTGCTATGATTTATACCATTGCTGGTATAATGCTCTACTCTGCTTGTGGTTTTAACATTTCAGCTTCCAGTTTTCCTGGACCTCATCGATGACGTGGGGAAGGTTATAGTGGCGACCAGGCTGGGCCTGGGCAGTGGTGAGTGTTGGTGGCGTCACTTAGTGCAGTGTTCCCCTACATGGTGCCCTGGGTCACCTCCACACGCTGCTGTCAACAGCAGAGTGGGGCTCTCAGCTGGGTGATCACGGACAGACTGGAGACATCCCTGGCATCACACTGGAGGGTGGGCTATTCCTATCACTGCTGAGACAGAACTGAGCATGGACTGGGTGCCACAGGACACCAGGGAACCACTGTGGATTTTACCGGGGTCGATGTCACGGCTCTTATGTAGGAAATCGCTCTGATTATCATGAGGGCCAGCAGCACAGCAGGGAAGAGGCAGGTTCTGATACCTGGTTCCAGCAGAGAGCAGGGAGTGCGTGGTCCGGAAGGGCACACTGAATGTCAGCGCAATGACAGTGGAGTAGATTGACCATGGACAATCGATCGACACCTGTGGGGAACAGAGGGGGACTCGTGCTCAGCCCACCCACTCTGCAGTGTGAACTTCTCTGTGGCTCCTCCATGCACTGTTCGTCAGGTAGAGTTCCACTAAACACACATAAACAAGTGAGAAACGCAAAGCCACGTACACAAAGAACAGAAACAGCACGACAAGGGGCCATGTGCCACCAGACTGGCCCGAGACTCCAGAGCACGTGTGGCCAAAACACAACACACATGAAGGCACAGGAGGTGCGACACTTCCACACCCCAAAGGGCCGTGGCCATCTAAGCATTCCCTCCCCCTGGCCCCGAGCATCTCACGGAGAACAGGCCAGCGGGGGTGTTACACGAACAAGGGGCGATTCCCCGAAGGGCCAAAAGCGCACCGGGACTTGGCTTCCTCTCCCCTGTGGAACAGCCCAATGCCCTGGTACACAGCACCCATTCAGCACAGAGGGGCCGCTGCTGCAGCGAGTGCCGCCAGTGGCTCCGGAGGCTCTGCGCGTGAGCAGGGTGAGGACTTTCCTCCCGCACTCTCTGGGCCCGGAACCCCAGCCTCATCCACATACGCTGGCCTGTCTTACTCCATGCCTGGGCCTGGGCCTGGGCCTGGGCCTACGGCTCCCCTGCATACACGAAGGTCAGCCATGCACGAAAGCCAGGATCTTGCCACAGAGGACGTGGACACTCTGGTGACACACAACCAAAGCCTGCATGCTGGAGCTTCTCTGGGTGATGCCCC
>RJWT010012492.1:0-22406 GCA_004365215.1 Cuniculus paca
GTACAGAGTGAGGCTGAAAACGCTGGTGAGGAGGCTGTTGGAGGAAATTAGAGATGTACAATCATCCTCTCCTCCTTCCCTGCTTCCAGGAAAAACCCTGCATTGATCTGGAGGAGCTGTGTGACCTTGAGCAGGTGACTTGATCTCTCGATTCCCTAATACATCGATAATTCTAGGAATCTTTGGATGGAATTTTTGGAGTCTTGT
Organism: Cuniculus paca; assembly: GCA_004365215.1. Lineage (NCBI taxonomy): Eukaryota > Metazoa > Chordata > Mammalia > Rodentia > Cuniculidae > Cuniculus > Cuniculus paca. The sequence goes on from RJWT010012492.1 coordinate 208, forward strand.
AAGTGGAGGAACATGTCATCTATGAATAATACTTTGACTTATTCCTTTTTTTATGTGCATCTGTTTTATTCCTTTCTCTTACCTGATTGCTCTGGCTAATATTTTGAGGACCATGTTAAACAGGGGGGTGATAGTGAACATCTTTGTCTTGTTTCTGATTTTAGAAGGAAAGCTTTCAGTTTTTCTCCATTTAATATGATGTTTGTTCTAGTTCTTGAATGGCAGATTTCCTGGCTTTTCTACAGGTATACAAAGGCCAGTTTTCTCTGCCTTCATTCTCATTCAATGGTCTCTCAACAGTACTTCATTAATTTGTATAGAAATTATTAATGTGATGGATTTCAGACTAATGTAGAGTCAGCTTCGATTCTGACAATCATTTCACATCCCAGTGGCACAAAACAGGAATAATGATGGCTTTCCTCGGCCTTTCTCCTTGCTTGGATGACTGCATCAATTATAGAAAGAGTAGACATGTGTGACTCCCATCAGTCATGGTATAGTAGTACTAGGCTGTGGGTCACTACCTAGATAAGATATAAAAGCTTTGAGATATGTGCCAGATATTTACAAGTGTGTGAAATCTTAAGCTATGCATTACTTTTTAACTTAAACATTTAGAAGTCTAACAAATGCTACAGAATATTTGGAATTGTCTTTTAGAGAAAATTCTTGCAGTCAGCATTTGATCTCTATTTTGGTTATAGAATACTTTTGATTTATACATTGATAAATATTTATGAATAGTTAACCAGAAATATTTTTATTTTGTATCAGACCGAGGCTACCTTCCCAGAGTCAGCCATCTAGAACGACATGCAATCAAGCAAAGTGAGAGATACATTATGGTACAAATGCTAGAGTGACCACTTGTCAAAATTATTCAGCTATTTATGAGTCTCTATATGTAGTGCTGCTTTACCCACTAATGAGGGCAGAAATCATTTTTGGTTGTTGCTTCTCTATCTAGAGTAACTGACTAATTTTATAAACTATAAATTATTTGTAAATGAATGAAAGAGTGTAGCTTCAAATAAGACAGGCAGTGATGGGGAAGGACTCAGGAACAGTTTGCTCAGGCAAGATTACAAGAAGGAATTATCATAGTCATAGATTGTAGCATGTTTTCTTCTTTGTGTTTTTAATATTTATGTTAATAGGATTCCATTAACCTTCAAGTGTCTATATATCATGCCACTGCAGTGTGCTCCCCTACCTAGATTATCCAATAAGACTGTATTTGGTAATGTACTGACAGCTGAAATACATTTTCAATAAAGTGAATACGAAATTTTTACTTTTAAATCATGACACAATAGTATTTCGTTTCGTTTCAGAATATATTTCAACAGAGACCTTCTACTGGCACAAGAAATTCCACATAAACCAATTAACACTGAACACCGAATAATAGCTCTCCTATTTGCTGGAAGGTCATTACACTTTAGTGCCTTACGCAGCACTCAAAATTGCCCTGAAGGTTATGATAGGAGCAATAACGATGATCGCTAAAAATTGTCCTGTCGCCAAATCTCATAATCACACAAATATCCTTTAAGCAAAAAATCGTGTTTGCTTCTGTCCTTATCTGAGTCATTCTTATACTTTCCAATTTTAGTGAATGAAAAAATGTTCACACAGAATTCGATAAGCTTCTTTTCAAGAAGTTAAAAGGCTGGTTATATGAATTTTAGGAAAGCAGAATTTAAAAATAAAAAACGGAACTAATGGAAACAAAGAAAGCTTTTGGCTTTAACTTTAGTACTTTGGTTAACTAGGAGTCTTGCGATCTGAACACTTTAACAACAGGAGTAAAACTCATGAAATAGTCATTTTCTGTCTTTTAATACAAAACATGTAGTGTAGTTTTTTTGTGTGATCAAGTAGCTTTATCTAGTTGCTACATTTCCTTTAATGGATAAATTACATCCAAGCATTGTGTTAATGTCTTCTGAAATTTTGTGGCAAATACTATCATTACATTTTGTTTTTTAAAGGTTTTGAAAGCCTAGATTGGAAAGATAAGCTTTCTCATTCCCATTGTCTGTTACAAGTAATAGTGTGAACCAACCATTTAAAAGAAAATAAAATCATCAGTGGAGTAGCAATACAGGGTGTGTGCATTCTGAGATGGCAATGTGAAAGCACTTCTTCCCTGCCTCATCTCTGAAGTTAATTGGGAGAAAAAAAAGATTTAAATAGTGAACACACGATTTTACTTGATAGTTTACCAAACAAATTTTTAAAGTCTACAGAGGAAGTGAATTATGTAGGCTTAGACAATCATCCATATATGGCCATTTCCTGAGTGTTATGTGTCAGGCTAAAACAGGAAAATAGAGTATCAGTAACATTCACTAAGTATTCTAGGGGTTTTTTTCGGGGGGGTGGGTTCTTAATTAGAAAGATTGAGAAAAATTTTTAAAAATTAAGAAAAAATAGTAGTGAATCCTATAATGCCTTTTCCATCTAAGCTAAGCACTTCTCACTCACTGGGGCCATAATATTTGCTGTTTGAGGTCTGGGAAAGCAAAATTAGCTTTAGTTCTTTTTCATATTTCACAATTTCACTGACAAATTTGTTCTTACCACAGGTCTTAACAACTTCAGCATACAATTTTTCCCTTTCTTATTAAGCTGAGAATTTTCATTTAAAAGAAGCACTTTATGACTTCTCTTTGGCATATTGAAATTACTGGCATTATTACTTTCATACTTTGTAACCATCAAGTCAAATAAGTGGTACAAGCACTGCAATACCATGGCAGTTAATCTGATAACCAAGATAATTAAGAAATGACTAACAGGAGGGTAGTTCAGACAGTGTGACTCTGCTGAACACAGAAAGATCCACATCCCTGGTGGAGTGGAAGCAGAGTGGGAGTAGCATCTTGCTACTTAGAACATTGTGTGACTTAAAACTTCAGAATTGTTTCTGTTGGGATTTTCCATTTAATATTTTTTAAACTGTGGTTGACTCAAGCAATGGAAAATTAAACCATGAATGACTTTGATATGTGCTATATCATCGTAGACTGAAATCTGATGAACTTAATGTTTTTTAATTTTAAATCTCTTCGTGTTTGCATAACATAGAAAGAATCCAAAAGATATCTTATGGAGAAATCTGTAATAGTAATTAAGAGTTAATATCTGTGAACTATTTTTATGTTGTCTGAAGGTATTAGGATTCTACAGAGAAATGGTCATTATACATAACAATTAATACCACAAGTTGTTTTCTACATTGTCTGATAGTATTCTTCTAAAACTAAAGCAACTAAAAGGAATGAACGAGACAAAAGCATTAGCTTTAATGATACAAATCACCCAGAGGAGAGTGCTATTCTGATTTCAACCAAAAATAAATCAGTCAAAAAGAAGACAAGTCCACTCAGAAATCACTGAGATAGCACACTGATGAAATTGATTTATCAACTTTGGCCTTTTCAACAGGATTCTTCTGGGTTCAGGTAAAAGAGTCACAGTGAAAGTAGCTAAAATAAAGTGGAAACATAGTCTTAGGAGCTAGAGGCTCTGCGTGTGATGACCCGAGACCCTGTGCTGTGCACAGTGCTCTCAGCAGCACTGGTTTTCTTGTGTCCCTTTTCTTCTGTGTCTGAATCGTGAAGTCTATTTTCCTTTCTCTGGGGAGATAGGGAGAAAAAATATGACCTCATGGGCAAAGATAACCATTTTTCACATGTGAGAGATCTTTCCCACAAATTAAGCTAATCCACACAGAAAACATAGTATGACATATGGTAAGTGGTCAGCATGACATTTATTCTCTTTTTGGGAAGATGAGGGTCATCTAAATAAAGAATATATATGCACATATATATGTATGTAATACATATGTAATACATACATATTATGTAATACATAATAATGTATATAGTATATATGATGCATATAATATATAACATAGTAATATATAATGTATCATGGATAATACATAATTATATTTAATAGACATTAATATGTATATTTTTGCTATTTAACTATTTCTAAATATATGTTTCTGTAACATCAACTATATTCATATTTCTGTGCAGTAGATCCCTAGCAGTTTCCATCTTACAAAACCCAAACTCTGTATCCATGAACAGCTCCCTATTTTCTTCTTATTCTCGACCCCTAGTATTCACCTTTTTGTTTTCTATTTCTATGCATTTGATTATTATTTAGTACCTCATATAAGTAGAATTCTATAAAAATCTATCCTTTGACGACTGCCTATTTCGCAAGGTATGTTTCCAGGTTAATCCATGTTGTAGCAAGTGCCATAACAGAGAAAGAAAAATAAATGTTAAGGTTTTTTGTTATTTATTTATTTTTAAAGTTTTACACTAAGGTAATTCAAACCAAGTCCTCATTCAAGCTAGACAACTACTCTATCCAGTTCTTTCATAGCATTATTTTCAGACAGTCTCCTTAAATTGGCCAAGTTGTCATTAACCTTGTGATCTTCATGCCCCAGGATCTGGAGTGGCTTAGATTACAAGTGTTCACAACTGGCCCCAGGTTTTTTTGTTATTTTAAAAGTGTATCTGTGAAGGGTGTGATGGCATGTGTCTGTAATTCCAGCTATTCAAGAGGCTTAGGCAACAAGATCTGCAGTTCAAGGCCAGTCTGTCTCAAGATGAAAATAACAATAGCAATAATAATTTATTTTAAAAGGGGCTGGGAATACCTTGCCCCTGGGTTTGATCCTTTGTACTGCAGAAGGATATCTATAAGCCCAACTGCCCTTAGGTAACTTACTTTTATAAAACAAAACATGAAAAATCTTGATAGTGTTGAAAATAATTGAAAATGCACTGCTCATCAGCAAGATCAATATTTGCAGGCTTTGGACCACAAGTGTTCAGCATTCACTTTTAGTATACTGTAGCACAATTTCCTTTAAAAAAGAAACAAATCGTAAAGTATTTTATTTTAATTTTATGTGTTGTAATTTTACAATAAAAGCTTTTCAGGTAATTATTGATATATACTATAGTTGTGGGGAAAAAAAGACACCAAAAGATTAATTATACCCCTTCTCCAGTTTTCCCCAATGACAGCATCTTGAAAAACTGTAACTTTCATAACCAGGGTATGACTGTAATCCTCTGATGTTATTAAGATTTTCCAAGTTTGGCTTCTGTGTGTGTGCGTGTGTGTGTGTGTGTGCGCATGTGTGTGTGCACGCATGTGCTCATGCTCCTGCATAAGCATATGAACGTTGTGACCTGTGTCTAGATGTCCCGCTCAAAGCCTCATGTGCTGATAGGCAGAGCTTTATGGAGGTGACTGGATCTAGGGTGCATGAATGTGGATTAAGGGTACGATACTGGGATTAGGAGTGCATAGTATTGATTATTCCACTAATTGGTTTATCATAGTTTTGGGTGTGGGTGATTCGGAGCCCCACCCAGAAGATTTGGTGCCTGGATGGTGTAGAGGGAAAGAGAGGCTTTCTGCTGCTACTTGCTGCTTGTTTGTCTTTTTTTTTTTTTTTTTTTTTTTTTTTTTGCCTACCTAGCCATGGACTGTTTCTCCTCTGCCTAGCCACCCTGCCTTGGAGCCAGGTGATTGTGGATTGAAACCTCTACAAACTGTGATCTACAATAAACCTTTACTCTTTTAACTTGAAGGTATCAGGTATTTTGTTTCAGCAATGAGAAAAGTAATTAAGACAGCATATATTTATCATGATACAATTTTACCACATACTGTAGAGTGCAATTTAAGGGTAACTTTGGTGAATTAAATGCATTTATTTCAAAAGATTTATATGTTTTATTAATTTTAGTGGAAAAACAGTGCTCTTAATTTATGTAAAAAACCTGTACATGATAAAGGACATATCTTATTATAATACTAAATTATTACTTTCAACTATTTATTCAAACTCAGTGCTTTAATATTTTTCATTTGATCTATAGAGTGAAATATATTTGTATTTTTGTTGGGTTTTTGGTTTTGTTTTTTAGTGCATATTAGTAATGTAGAAAAATGAGAGAACAAGAATGTAAGAGTGGACACACAGATCTCAACCCTGATGTTAGAGGAAATACTTTCACTTTTTCCCTTTTCAGTAAAATGTTGCCTATTTGTCATAGATGGTATATATCATTTTGAAGGAATGTCCTTCCATATGTATTTTCTTCAGGGTTTTTATTGTGAAGGGATGTTAGATTTTGTTAAAGGTTTTTTCTGGCTGTATTCAGATGATCATGTGATTTTTATCATTGATTTTATTTAGATGATATATTTATAGATTTATGTATGGTGAACCATCCTTGCATCCTTGGGATTTATCCAACTTAGTCATGAGGTATGATCTTTTTAATATGCTATTTAATTCTCTTTAAAAGACTCCTTGAGGATTTTTTGCCTCTACATTCATTAAGGATATTGGTCTATGGTTTCAGTTTTTGTTGAGTCTTCATCTGGTTTTGGTGTCAGGATAATGCTGACTTTGCAGGATGAATTTATAGGCATTCTTTCACTTTCTATTTTATAGAAAAACTTGAGGAGCATAGGTGTTAGTTCCTCTAAAGGTATGGTAAAATTCAACAGTAAATGTATGAGTTCTATACATTTTTATTTGGGAGAATTTTTATTATTGTCTCAATTTTATAAACTGTTATTGATCCATTTAAATTTTTTATGTTGTCTTGGTTCAATAGGTCATATGTATCTAGAAATTTGTCTGTTTCTTCCAGATTCTTCAGTTAGTGGAAGCATAAATTTTCTAAATACTTTATGATAGTCCATGAATTTCAGTGGTATCTGTTTTAGTTTCACCCTTTTTATTTCTAATTTTATTAATTGGGGTCTTCTCTCTTTGGTAAGTTTAGCCAAGGGTTTTTAATCTTGTTTATCGCTACAAAGACCCAACTCTTTGATTTATTGTTCTTTTGATCAGAATTCCACTAACTCCCTCTCTGGTCTTTATTATTTCTTTACTTCTACTGGTTTGGGCTTTAGCTTTCCTTGTTTCTTAGGACCTTGAGGTACATTATTGTTTACCTGGAATTGCTCCGTTTTTCTAACATAGGTGCTCATAGCTATAAACTTTCCTCTTAGAACTACTTTCCCACAAATTGTGACCTGTTATGTTTTCATTATCATTTGTTATCACCTTCATTGTCCTGAATTCCCTTATAGGAATTTGAAAATTTCTCCCCAAAGTCCTTCAATGACCAATTAGCTATTTAGAAGTATATTATGCAATTTCTATGTGTTTGTGTAGTGTCTGTGTAGTGTCTTCATTTCTAGTTTAATTCCATTGAGATTTGACAGGTTGCCTGAAAGAGATTGTTTCAATATGCTTATTTATTAAGACTTGCTTTATGATCTAAAATATGGTCTAGTTTAGAGAAAGATCCATGGCCTACAGAAAAGAATATATACTCTGCTGTTGGATGGTATACTCCATAGATTTCTCTTAATTCTATTTGATGTTCAAATCTGATATTTCTGTAGATTTTATGATTTCTCAATATATCGATATGTTAGACTGGGGTATTGATGTCACTCATTAAGACTGTACTGGGATCTGTCTGTTATTTTGCATCAAGTAGTGTTTTATTTTATGAAATTTAGTGCAACAATATTCAATGCATACATGTTCACAATCATTATCTCGTCTTGAATTGTTGCCTTTACCAATATGTAGTAGCATACTTTGTCTCCTCACCACTTTTATTTTAAAGTCAGCTTTGTCAGATATAAGTATAACTACTCCTGCTTGTTTTCAGATTCCAGATACTTGAGTATCACTTTCCATTCCTTTCATTTTCCATCTGCAATAGTCTTTGCAGACATGGTATGTTTCTTGCAGGTAACATAGAGTTGTGTCTTGTTTGTCGATACAATCTATCAGTTTATGTCTTTTAATTATTTAATTAAGACCATTTAAATTGTTATTATTAAAAGGCATGTACTAGTTCCTATCATTTTGTTGCTTTTTTCTGTTGACTCATTTGTGATTCTCATTTGTTCATCTACTTTTTCAAGACATTCATTATTTCACTTTTGCTCATGGTCCTGGTATCACCTTCCTCTGTTTTAAGGATTATTTTGTGAAATGCTGCTTAGTGACCATGGATTTCTTTATGCTTACCTTCAAAGGTTTTCAGATGTCCTTCAGTGTTGAAGGACAAATTTTCAGGGTATTATATAGTCTAGGTTGGCAATGTGCTTTTGGGGTGAAATATATCATTCCAATCCTATCTGGAATTTTGAGTTCTGTTGAAAAATTTGCTGTTATTCTGATGAGTTTATCATTATCATTGATCTGATGTTTCTTTCTGACAGTTTTTAATATTTTTGTGGTTTTTGTTGTAGTTGTTGTCCTGAAATTTGGAAATTTGACCCCGGTATAACATGAAGATGCAGAACACTACAGAAACAAAAGCAGCACATCTTCACACTAACAAAAACATGCAGCACACAGAGTCACACACACACTCACACAAATGCATACAGATCCAATATTTCTCCTTGTGGGTGTGTTTGTAACAGACAATTGCTCCCCTGGGAGTAATTAGATTCTACCTCAGAAAAGCAGGACTGAGTAGGAGAAACTGTTCAGGGCAGTGTGTTGAGATGGAGCTCTGGCTTTTCATGGTTATAGATAAATGCTAAGCAAAACTGTCAGTAGTTAAAGTGAATTATACTCAAAATTTTATGCACCTGGAAATAAGGGTACAAGAAGAATTTGGAATGTCCATCAAGCCTCTCATTCAGATAGCCTGTGACAGATCTGACTGTGGGCCCAAGTTCCAGAAGTCACTTGACTATGGTTTTGGAGGCATAGCTGGCCATTGTCTGTGCTGCTGCATTTACTCTAACTACTTCTAAATAATGAAGGTAGCTGAACATGCAGAGTCTGCTCTGAGAAGTCTTCTCTGGGGTAAAGAGCCACAAACAGCTAGCTTTTGCTGGTCCTTACAGAAATGGTACAGGTTCCGATCCGTACCCACTGCAAAACCTCACATGCACGAACCCCTTACCTCTCACAACATTCAAACTGCTGTTCTTTTTATTATTTATTTTTCATTTCCCTCCACCTGGCTGAATGCACTAGTTGATGCTGGATTTCCCACTGTCCAGTCACTTTGCCTCTTCTCTCCCACCCTGGAGTCTGAACTCCTGCAACCCAGCCACTCAGTCCTTTCTCTCCACCCCATGATTTCAGTTTCTAAGACACAGTTACCACTTTCCTGGGCCCCAGCTCAGTTTTAGGGAGGGTGCACACTGCCTCCAGTAGTGGCTGTTGTGTAATCAAGATGTAAAATATGTGAGGCTTTCTGTTCTCCCATCCTGCCTCCCAAAGCAATGGAATATGCTGAAGAAGCCTCCATGTCCTGGTACTCCCTAAGCCCATCTCCAAAGCAGTCTACTGAGTCAAAGGCAAAGCAAACGGGGCTTCTTGTCCCAGTCCTCTCTAGGTCTGCAGTGAAACACTAGGAATTATCACTTGCATTCCTGGCCATATGGCACCAGATCGAAATGCTATTTTACACAAATAAATGAAAAAAATTTTTCTTCTTAGTAGTAAAAAATTAATATAATTTTTCTCCCTAATGGAAAAACACCAAAAATATTTTACAAAGTAGCTTTCCCAGTAATAGCATGACCTTTTATTTCAGCACAAACCTAATGGAGGCAAGTCAGTTTCTTAGTTTTCTGTTGGTAATAAAATGATGGTCATAATGAACATATTTTATCCTTGTCTAGGGAAAAATTTGATCAAGGCTGCTTTTGTTTACTTATTTATTCAGTGTTTATATTAATAGTCATTGTAAAAACAAACCGTAACTATAAAACAGCTACTTATCCACGTGTCACATGAGTAGGAGGTTTTGGTGTTTGAGTTCATCCCTTGTAGTTTGGCTTCAGAATATGAACACATAATTCTTTTGCCTTCTGAGCTGGAGTAAGATGCACAGTAGAAAAGATGTGGTTTTTTTCTTCAGGATATTTATAATCTCGTAAAAGAGAAATAACAAATGTCCTTATTTTCATGACTAGAATTTCAATCACTGAGGTTTATAAAGCTGGATTTGGATAGATTTTATTTTTAACACTCATTATTTTAAAAAAAACCATATTGAAGTATAATTTACATTCCCCAAAATTTTTTCCTATAAATGTGCAGGTTTGTGGTATCCAGTAAATTTATACAGTTGTGCAATCATTTTGACAATCTAATTTCAAAAAGTTTCTGTTGTTGCAAAAGTTATCTTGGGCCTGTTTGCAGTCAATCCTTTACTTTTTTTTTTTAATTTTTACTTTATATAGCTAAGATTGTTCCATAATTTTCCTGTGCTATATTTTCATTAGTAATTAGTATAGGGAGATAAAGAAGCCTAGATGGGGTAAGAGAGGAATAATAGTTTAATACACAAATCCTTCTTAGTACTTATTCTTTCTCTGTCTGGTAGATTTATGATAGATTTTCCTACAACCTCTCAGATAAGTTTCCTTCTCAAAGCATGAGACTATGGGTGACACACTTAAAACATGGGGGTTAACTGTAATGCAATGGCATTGAGACAAAATACCTGATGCCCATACGTGAAGGAAGGAAAAGTTTATTTCTTACAGTTTTGGGGGTTTTAGTCCATACTCAACTGGCTCCAAGGCAGAGTGGCATGGCTGAGGGGCTGAGGGGAAAAAAATAAAAAATTCAAAATACTAAAGTGATTTCAATTAAAAATAGAGATATATAAGTCCACTACAAATTATCAATTTAATTTGATATAACTTGATCAAAACTTCATATAAAATTTGGCTTATGGTTTTAGGGAAAAAATACTGCATGTCACTAAACTGCTGCATCCTATATCAACTCCTCAATGCTTTTCAAAATACAACTCCTCTTATTTTCTTCAGAATCAAATGATGTCAACCTACAAATTTATCTGAGTATGGAAAAGAAACCAGTGAAATATGAAGGATAAAGAATCTCCCATAGTGTTACAATCCACTTCCTTTCAGGTCACCATCCCTTAGAAAACTCTGATGCAATCTCTCTCTCTCTCTCTCTCTCTCTCTCTCTCTCTCTCTCTCCTCCCTCCCTCCCTCTTTGTCTCCCTCCCTCCACCATTATGTCCACATGCATTTGTGTACACACATATCATAAAGCCTACTAAACATATTTAATTCCACATAGTTGTATATCCATACTTTTAGATAGTCTTCTATTAATTGGTGTACTAGAGTATAAAAAACATACCTCAAGTAACAGTTCAGCAAATGTTCATAAACTAACTGTGTGCATATCATCATCTAATAGGACATTAGCCAGCACACTTCAAATTTCCCAGTTCTTGATTTTTTTATCACTATTTTATCAGTGTAGTTAGCTTTACCAGTTCCTGAATTTCACATAAATAGAATTCTCCAAAATGCACTCTTTTGTTAAATGGCTCCTTTAATGTGTGTGTGCATGTGTGTGTGTGTGTGTGTGTTTCTGAGGATGAGCCCAGAACACCTCCTGCGCATTCTACAATACTGAACTACACCTCCAACCCCTGTTTACTTTTCTGTAAATCATAGTACATCATTTATTTTTTATTGCTCTATTTTTTTCAATATTTGGATAGATTACATTTGTCTATTATACTCAAAATACATTTGAGGTTTTTTAATTTGGGAGCATGAGGAGTCATGTGGCAATATTTTTCAGGTATACATTTGTATGCATTTTATTTTATCTATATCTAGGACTAGAATTTCCGAGCCTCAGGGAATGTGTGTCTGTTTTAGTTGATACAGTTTTCCCCATGTGCTGGTTGTGCCCTGTTATATTCTTATCAGCAGTGTATCAGGGTTTCAGTCCTCTCCATCCTTGACAATGAATGTTATTTTTAACCTGTAGTGTCAATCATAATGTTAACACACTAGATTTTAACATGCGTTACACTGATTATGAATGAGGGAGAGAGTGTCTTTGTATTTGTTAAGTAGTTACAGTAGGTGATTGGTTTTACTCCTCAAAGTGAACCCTCTAGTTTGAGGAATTCATGGTATATGAATTCTGCTTCTTTTCTTCTCAATGGTCTGTAATGGAATGTAAAAATACTCAATTCTCGTCTTCTTTTATATTGTGCCTTGCCATCAGAATGAGTAGGGAGGCAAAGATTATTTAAAAATATACACCTAGAAGTTAGTTTGCAATATCTGATTGTACGAACTTGACATTCATGATGTCACTCATACTGGAAAACGGCAAAGGTTGATCTCACAGAAGTAGATAGTAAAGTGGTGATTACTAGGGGCTAGGGAACTTGTGGGAATGTTGGAGGACTGTTGGTCAAATGATGCAAAATGTTAGATATGAGGAACAAATACAAAAAACTTATTGTGCAACATAATGACTATAATTAAAAATAATGCATTATAGTCTTTAAACACGCTGCAGGTATGTTAAGTTTCTTATTCCTAAAATGGTAAATATGTGAAGTAATGAGTATATTAATTAGCTAGCTTTACTAATTCCATAATTCTCATATGGAATTCAAAATATATTGTACATGATAATACAATATTATTTGTCAATTTTTAAAAAGGTTAAACTTTTACTTTCTTTTAAATACAAATTTCACAAACTGTTTTATTCCATAATACCATGAATAGATTTTATGAACTATTTAAATTTAAATCTACGGGTTGATTGCTGATTATTTTAAAATTAGTCTAACATCATGATTTGCTTTTACTTTCAGATGCAACAACTGTTTCATGAAAATTATGAACACAATCGGAAGGGTTACATCCAAGACCTTCACAATAGCAAAATCCATGCAGCCATAACACTGCATCCTAACAAAAGGCCGGCATACCAATACAGACTGCATAATTACATGCTCAGCCGCAAAATTTCTGAACTTCGCCACCGCACCATCCAACTCCACAGAGAGAGTGCGCTGATGAGCAAACTCAGTAACAGTGAAGTGAGCAAAGAGGACCAGCAGCTTGGCGTGATGCCATCTTTCAACCACTTCCAGCCTCGCGAGAGAAATGAAGTGATAGAATGGGAGTTCCTGACAGGCAAGCTCCTCTATTCAGCCGCTGAGAACCAGCCTCCTCGACAGAGCATCAGTAGCATTCTAAGGACAGCACTGGATGACACTGTCCTGCAGGTGATGGAGATGATCAATGAGAATGCCAAGAGTAGAGGAAGACTCATTGACTTCAAAGAAATTCAGTATGGCTATCGCAGGGTTGATCCCTTGTATGGGGTGGAGTACATTTTGGATTTACTACTCCTTTATAAGAGGCACAAAGGAAGGAAACTGACCGTGCCAGTGAGACGCCATGCCTATCTTCAGCAGATGTTCAGCAAGCCTTTCTTCAGAGAAATGGAAGAGCTTGATGTGAGCAATCTTGTGGAGAGCATTAACAGTGACACTCAGTCATTCTCCTTTATATCTAATTCTTTAAAGATACTATCTTCTCTTCAAAGGTCCAGAGAGATGGGAGAACATAATGAAAAGAAAATACATATTCTTGTCCCCCTCACTGGAAGATATGACATTTTCCTGAGATTCATGGAGAACTTTGAAAACACATGTCTTATCCCAAAGCAGAATATAAAGTTGGTCATCATTCTTTTCAGCCAGGATTCTGACCAAGATTCCAACAAGCACATTGAACTGATAAAAGAATATCAAAACAAGTACCCTACTGCAGAAATGATCCTGATTCCTATGAAGGGTGAGTTTTCCAGAGGCCTTGGTCTTGAAATGGCTTCTTCCCAGTTTGACAATGATACTTTGCTGCTATTTTGTGATGTCGACTTGATCTTCAGAGGAGATTTTCTCCAACGATGTAGAGACAATACAATTCAGGGACAACAAGTGTACTATCCCATCATCTTTAGCCAGTATGACCCAAAGGTAACCAATGGGGGAAATCCTCCCACTGCTGATGACTTTGTGTTCTCAAAGAAGACTGGATTTTGGAGAGACTATGGCTATGGAATCACTTGTATTTATAAAAGTGATCTTTTGGGTGCAGGTGGATTTGATACCTCAATACAAGGCTGGGGACTGGAAGATGTGGATCTGTACAATAAAGTTATTCAATCTGGCTTAAGGCCTTTCCGAAGTCAAGAAGTAGGAGTGGTGCATATTTTCCATCCAGTTCATTGTGATCCTAACTTGGACCCTAAGCAGTACAAAATGTGCTTAGGATCTAAAGCAAGTACTTTTGCCTCAACCATGCAACTGGCTGAACTCTGGTTAGAAAAGCATTTGGGTGTTAGGTACAATCGAACTCTCTCCTGACACTCCAGGCAGCAGATATTGCCTTTTTAAAAGGGGAGTTTACCTCATTGTTTATTGTTATTTTTATTTTATTATTGTTATTATTATTGTTATTGTTATTATTTTATTTTGTTGTCACGGTCTTAAACTCCTCTTGGTGGTCTTCCAAAGGGTGTTTTTTGACCTCAAGAAAGAAGAGTCTGCCATTCACTGATATTTCAGAGTTCTACTGAAGTCAATATGTGTATTACTTTTATATATCTTTATATATTGAGATTGAGTTAAATCATGGCAATCAAATGACTTCTGAAGCTCGTTCATCACAAGAGACATCTTAGAAGAATGTTCTTTTAGGGCTTAAAGATGCAATATCGACTCTTATTTTGTTTGTCAAATTCAATGTGATACAAATACTGGTGAAAGGTACCACAAAAGTGCTTTATGCTTCCTATGGGGAAGGGACTCTGTAACATAAACTTGAGTTTTGTAATTTATACAAGGACTTAAATATATAGACAATAATTTTCTTCATCTTTAGAATTTTTAAAGTAAATGAACACCTATGATTGTATGTTTATTTTTTAAAAAAAGTTTTAAAAATTGAGGAGTTTTGTTCCACAAGCAACCGGTACTGGCTACCCTGGTCTTATGACATTATGAACTCCTCGTAACTGCTATAAATGCGAATGAACTTTATTTTCTCAAGGAAATATGATTTAATTAAATATTCATGTACATTTTAGAAGCTTTATGAAACAATGTCCTTCATTTGCTGGCAAGAAGATAAAATATGACAGAACCTGTTTATTTATAATAAAACACAGGTATAGCAGTATTCTTTTTCAAAAGCACTGAAAAAGTTTTGTCATTTTCTTTTTGTCGTTTTTGATGTATTTCTTAATGGCTACCATAAAATATGCTTGTTGCCCAGGCTGAACATGTTGAGAAGGGATTGTAAGTATGTTCTTTGTATTTTTTTGCTTTGTAGCCTTGCCTTCATAAGGAGTTAACATGAGTAGTTTCTCTATTCAATGATCTGAAAACTCAAAGTAACATTTTTCCTTGGTCTGCACAGCATGAAGATTTGGTACATCCAAGAATAATTCAGAAACTAACTTTAAGTTAGTTGGGGCTATCTGAAAGACTTAACAATTACTAGGTAAATTACAAACATAACATTAATTTTACATTATAAAAAAGAGTAATACTTTATCTCATTTCCCATGGCCTTCTGTCTTTGCACCAAGTCAGTGGGGTCCAGTTTGTAGAAAAGCATCATCACATTCAAGAAATGCTATTTAAAAAAAAATCCATGCAAGAAGAATTCACAAAGACATATTTTTAAAATTTCAATTTTAACATACTTACATGTTTAAGTCAAATGAAATTGTAAAATTTTAATGTTTACCAGCCTCTGTCTCCATCTGCACGTGTATTCCCATGATCACACCAAACTATGGTTTAAGGTTTATGTATGTATGTGACATATATTTATGTATATGTCCTTCCAGAGTTTCTAAAGCAGGAAAGATACACATTTTATTCTTCATAGTTTTTAGACAATATTTTGTGTTTTTATTTTCTTTGTTCACCTTATAAGAAAACACTTGGCAGCAAAGTTAATTTGAAGGTGATTGTCATAAGTTGTTGCCATGTTTTTGAACAGACACAAGTGCACAGAGCATTTGTCTTAGAAATGAGATCCTTCCATGTAGCAACCTCTTTCAGTGAAGATACTTTGGGAATTTCAAAAAAATAGCATTGTTTAATATTGGGAAAAACATAACGGTAATCTCCTTGAGCATAATATATAATCTTAATTATGACAAGTTCACTGGAAAGAAATTAGCAACAATCTCAGTTTAAAAATGTTAATCATGACAGAAGTGACAATTCAGAATTTATCTCTGCTCTAATATTGTCTGAAACCTTCACAATGCTTTCATTAATAGTTTGTTTTCCTACATTACATGACTTAGCTGTTTTGTGGGGTTCATTTTTATAAACAGTTAAGTATTACAATATTCAGTGGTGATACTTACTTAGAAAGATCTACTGCCAAATCATAATATTAATAATTTGTTAATAAAGAAAAGAAATCAGAATCTACTCTTTAAACAAATGAAATGTGAGAATTTTACAGAAGTATAAATATAAAGGACCATTTAAAAACATTCCAAATCCTGCAGATTTGAGGCAGCTCTGGAAGAGTCTTTTTCTGTTATACTGGTAGAACTGTACAAAAGTAACAATTTGTTTTACATAATCCACACTATGCAGAATAATTAATATAGTTACATTTAAAAATCAGTTTTATAATTTTCCATTAAAGTTTCTTATAATTCTTTATTCAGGTAATTCAATATCTGACTGAAAATATAAAGAGTGATGTTGCAAAATCAAGTGTTTTTCTATCTGTGTAGTATCTATAAACTAAATGCCTTTAAGGTTGAATGGCAGCATCTTGCGAATGTAACCAAAAACATGACACATCCCTAGTAAGCTATGCTCCCCTTCTTGGGATAGCTATGGATATTCTGCTAAATGTTCCTCCAATCATAATTCTATCCACTTGCAACATTGTCTCACTGATCATCTATTATTCACTCAACATCACACGTTTTACTTGAATTTTCTTTTTAAATTTAACCTTACAACTCTCATAATATCGATATTATTTTATACATTCAACAGATAGAGAAACCAAGGCCTTCAATGTTTAAGTATCTTGTTCAGAGTTCACACAGTTGGCAAACTATACACTTACAGTTCAAAGTAAATGCTGTGTCAATCTGGAGCACCTGTCTTTGTATTCTTCCTGACAGCTTCTGAGTTGCTGAAAGAGTGTAAAAGCAATGGGCAGCATAGGACTAGTTGATGCCAGAGACACACATGATCTGTCATTCAGCTTGCTTCTGCTAAGTGTTCATTCTGGATAGAGCCGAGTTTGCTGGTGTTTGGTTAGTTAGAGACTCCTAATGTTCCATCTCAGGTTCCAACCACTTTGCTAGCTTCTGCAATGTTGTACTGTGCCAGTGAAGAGAAAGACTTTTCTGTCTACTTGCTCACAAGATACGAGAGTTCAGTGGAACAAAAGTGCTCAGAGTTCCTGATGCCAGGGCCAGCTCTTCTATGTTACTGCAGCAAGCTGAGTACAGAAGCTGTCAGCACAGAACACCACCACATCATTCCTTGACTGTTTAAGTGACTTTACCCAGACTCGATATAAGCAACATTGGTGGTATTGAAATATATTTGAATGTAGCAGGTGAGTACATTATGCCAAGTTAGTACTTTGGAAATTACAGAAATGAAATACACAAATGTGTGGATGGAGAATCCAACCAAGGGCATAGATGCTCACTGGAAACAAATGATAAAATAACTAGTTTCAGTGTAAGAAAACTGGGGGATCACTGTGGACAGTAGTTCCAGGGGTGAGACACTCTTGTTTTATTTTTAGATTCACCCTGAGCATTTCTTCCAAAAGTGGGGCCAAAAATGATGAGGCTCCCTTTAAACAGTGTGTATTGCTCAGCTGGAATTCTGCGTGTTGCACCCTTGGCCAGGGCTAACTGCTTTTTCCTGGAGAGAGTATCCTAGGGTAGACCTATATCGATTTAGAGATTTACTCTCTTTTTTTTTAACTTCTGTCCACAGAATAAAAAGTACTGTATGTTGACTCAGATAAAGTACACCAAAACAAGTCTCAAGTAACACAATAGTTGCAGCTTCCTATTTACTTTGACCAGGAGATTTCTTTGGAGACTCGAAACCATCTTCACATTTCAAATTATGTAACCAGGCTGCTTTATTTTGCTATTACCATTTTCTTTCTTGTCACTGTGCCCGTTCTCCTGAAAGTCATAGGAATCTAGTGGTCTTTACCCTAGAGATGTCTCTACAAGGAGACTGTAAGTAATCTGGAGACTTGTCCACTTAAAATCACATTTGTACTTAATTATCAAATGCACATATCTTCAGGAAGTAGCTTATGATTCTGGATATTACGGGATGAATGGACACAATGATGTCCTTATGGACAATAGAGAGCAATTTTTAGTATGCTGGCTTGCCTACCTTTCTCTCTCCATTGTTGGCTTCATAATAACTTTCAAACACACTGTACAGTCTTTTGCATGTGTTGAATCTAGAAGCTTCCTAGACCTTCAATTTTCAAGCAGTGGTGATAGCCTCTAGAGCAGAGGCTATGAATATACCAGTGCGATCGTGCATCTGTCTGCCCCACAGTGTTGGTCTGATGCCAGCCGTGCTGCCAACTTTGCTTCAACAGATGGTGAGGATGATGTGAGACAGCAGCAATGATTCATGCCCCCAGGTGGCAGTACAGTCAGCATCTGCATCAAGTAGCAAAGCACCTGGTTCTGGTGCAGCGGTGCCAAGGTATTTGAATGTCAATTGCAATTTAACATCCCGCTGTCCATTTCTTCCTTTCTGATCTCAGAAGACAAGTTCTGGGCCATGTTTGGATCCCACTGCATGCCGGATTTTATTTTAATCGAATTCAGTCAATATCTGTTACATTCCTAAATTGGCATTAAAACTGAGAGACTACTGAGTTGGTTTATTCATTATACATATTTATACATGTTTCGTATTCCATTACCATCCTCCTCAGTCTTTATTTGTAGGGTCGATTTAGGAGGATTTATTGAGCATACAACTAGAATAAAATTTTGTGTAAAATGTTCCTATAATAAAAAGAGAGATTTCAGCAACAAAACAAAAACCACCACCACAACAAAGAGGCTATTTCCAAGTATTTATTGAGGCCTTATTTGTCAGCAATATTTTCATGCAAGTGCGTGAGGACATGCATCACCTGACATAGGTTTCTCAGTCACTGGGCTCCCTTCTATGGCTCTGTTCTCTTCCACCTCTTTCTCAGTACTTTCTCAATCCCTCTTCTTCAAACTCCCACAGACACCATATTTTCTCAGTATCCAAGTGGTGATAAGTGCATGTATATACTAAAAGAGTCATATATATATATATATATATATATATATATATATCCCAAAGATCAGAATATGAATCTGCCTCTCTTGTTGTTTTGATATTTGCATTAAAGATTATTGGTCAAAATTAACTCATATAAACTCAAAAGTTTATATGAAGATAAAAGTAAATACTCCAACCTTAGAGTTTTCCACCACATTCAGTTAAGTTTCTATTTCTATCTATTAACATTCTATCACACAATCACTTTCATGTTTTTACCTTTCCTACTCATACTCACCTAAATGGTTTCAATACCTGTTTCTAAAAGGAATTTCTTTAATTAAAGATAAATGAAATGTTACAGTTCTAACAAACACACTATTTTCTTCTTTTTAATTTGTCTTTTAGTTTTCAGGCCATTTTAGCATGTAGATGACTTTCATTTCCTGTTGATATTTTCTGGCCTTTTCTATACCAATATATTCTCCCTGTTGCCCATACTTGGGACCTACATGATACAAATGATATACAATTAATAATGCAAATTTCTAATAAGATATTATTGTATAATTTAGGAGCTTGAATGACAAGATAACTATAAATTTTCAACTCTTTCCTCACTAGCAATCCTGCTCTACAAAAGGTGTGCTGGAATTTATTTCCCTTTCTTGTTAGTTGACTAGAATCCCAAAGGCTTTTTAATAAGTCTGCTAAGTGTTTACATTAAGAACTGAAGGCAGAAATTTAGAACTCTTTGATCCCTTTTACCTCCTTCTCATTTCTCAATTAATCTGTTTAACATTAAATTCAGACCTGAATGGAAAACACATGGCATCAAAATATTTACTGAATTAATTATCCATTCATTTATAGGAAGAAACTTCATGAATAAATCTTAATTAATGTGTAATTTTAGAAAATGTCTTCCTTTCGAAAACTAGTTCACATTGAAATATATCAGAATATATGTATTTCTAGTAAGCTATTTTTATATCAAACTTAACAATATCAAGTATCACTATGTTCTTCCAATATAAAAATTGTCATATTTTCATACTTTATGTAAGAGAAATAAGCTTCTTATAATACATTTAAGAGCTCAAAATGACTTGTGATAAAAGGAAATGAAGCTGTTACTGCTCACAAGTATTTTCTATCTTCCTCTTAGCCAGGTAGTAGTTGATTTAAAGAAAGTTCACTTTATCTCCAAACACTGCTCTTATTTATCATTTCATACAAGAATCTTTTTCAGGGCTGGAGGTGCAGCTCAGTGATAGACAGCTTACCTAGCTTGAGCAAGGCCCTAGTTAAATCCTCAGCACTGGAAAAATTAAAGGAATAAATTTTAAAAAATCACTTTAATAAGGAAGGAAAAGACGAGTGTTGTGTTTATGTTATTTGACTTATTATCATGACAGCTACTGTTTATTATATGATTTCTTGGTCTTCACTGTTCCTCAGGAAACATTACCTCTATTGGGCTTCACCAAGTATCAAATAGGTATCGTTATTCCCATTTTACAGATGAGCAAAATGAATCTGATGGATGCAGAGCACATTTTTCCTCAGTGTGTAATAAACCAGGCAGGATGGAGTGTGTGTCTACTTTTCTACCTTTAAAGATTCCTCAGAGCACTGTTTGAGTGAGACTGAGATACACTTATACTAGCAATTGTGAGGATGGAATATTTCAGGTACAAAGCTTTTCTTTCTTCCCTCTGTTTTTTAACCTCCTTCCTTTTTCTTTCACTGAACAAATATACACTAATTCATTATTTGACACAAGGTCCTAGGAGAAAATTTCATTTTATTCAAACCATTTTATTGATGTCTCAATCATGTCAATCTACAGTAAATGACTGGCTTACACATAATGCAAAAATTCATAATTTGTTCACCACAAAAAGTACTAAAAGGAAGAATTAATATATTATGGAAAAGAAACAAATAATAAGAATGATTTCTAAGAAAATACAATCATTTTGGAATGAAATAATATGCTTAGATGTGTTTGAAATGCATACTTTACTTTTAAATAAACACAAATAAGTTTATTAAATATATTAGTGAATGCTTCTCTAATACATAGTTCATTGTTTCTACTGCAATACCTCCTGGAAACATTTTTGAAATTTATTATTTTATTATTATTAATTAATGAAAGAATTTTTGACTCTGGCATATATAAAAAACATTAAGTGATTTTTGGAAATAACAAATAACATTGTATAATTCATAACACACTTTTAGCAAGAAAAAATAAAGTTCTATTAAGTCAGTTGTAGGTATTATCTTGAGAATATTCTCTACTCAGAAAAGTTATGGGAGCTTTACATTCCTCTCCAAAAAGTAGTAACTTCATGAAAATAGAAGATCTTCCAAGAAATTTTTCTAAACAGGAAATTAGTCTTGTCCTTTTTCTTCTTTAGTCTTTCTTCTGTGCTTTTATGTATTTCTATATATTCACTTAATTCCTAGATTCTTTTGATATTAAAACCTCTTTCTTTAGGAAGCAGTGAACGTGCTCTTCAGCCAGAATCTTTAACTTGTTCCTCTTTTGTTCCTCCTGTTCTGGGTAGCTTGTCTGTCACACAGGCAGAATAGCTGAGTTCATTTCTCATTGTAGATGATATCTTCAGAAACTTCAGAAACTAAAGACATTAAATATTAAATTGTACTATACCTCTTCAAAATCCTTCCTTAGGTATTTAATAAAAGGATTTTAAACATTAGTGACTAAAAAAAAATCATCTCAAAATTGATCAAAGATGCACAGTCCCAGCTTTTTATATGAAGTTAAATACACTTTTAAAATTAATGCATTTTGAAAAGCTGAACCCTGTCTTAGAAATTACTGGCTTTAGCTTGTTTTACAATAATGCTTAAGGATATTTTGCTTACATTTCCATAAGAATCTACACAAACTTTTGAAATTTGAGCTATTAATATTAGTATTCTATAAAG
>RJWT010012493.1:0-22405 GCA_004365215.1 Cuniculus paca
TCCATATGAACATAAATATAGAAAAGTCTTAAGAAAGTCTTAGTATATCAAGTCCTACAATATATTTTGAATGTTATGTAATCAATTTTCTCTATCCATAAGCTCTTATCCATGTATTTGACCAACCAGGGATCAAGAATATTTTGGAAAACACTGAATCTATACTGAGTTTGTACATACTTTTTCCTTGTCATTATTTCCTAAACAATACAGTGTAAAACTACTTCCAAGACATTTACACTATACAAGAATTACAAGTAATCTAGAGATTTTATAAAGTATATGGGAGAATGTGTATAGGTTGTGTACAAATACTATGCCTTTTTATATAAAGAATTTGAGCATCCAAATCTTTGGGTGTCTGTAGAGGATTCTGGAGCTGATTCCTTTTGGATCCAAAAGGATGACTGCACTTTCAGAACAAGTATGGTTTATTCCATGAATACAAAGTAACTTTAACATTCAAAATCAATCAATGCAATCCATAATCTTTACAAACTGAGAAAGAAAAACCATTTAATTATTTTGGTATACAGAACATTAGACAAAGTCTAACATTCAGCTATGTTTACAAATGAAGCTCTGGTCAAACCAGAGGCATAAGATAGTATTCTCAAGTGAATAAAAGACACTTAAGAAAACCTACAAAGTGATGCTACTGAATGCTTTCACCTCTAAGACCAGGAAAGATGTCCTCTCCAGCTCAATGCTGTAGGAAAGATTCTATTCAACTTAATAAGCCAAGAAAAAGACACAGAAGGCATCCAAATTGGAAAGGAAGTAGTAAGGCTATCTTCACTTGCAGATTACATATTTACCTCTGTAGGAAATCTGATACTACCTATAAAGACATCTACTAAAACTAGTAAGTGAGTTTAGTTAGGTTATAGGATATGAAATCAATATACAAACAAGAGTTGCATACTGAAGAAAAAGTGGAAACTGAAATAATTTAAAAGATTCTATTTACAATTACATCAAAGATATTAACTACTTAGAGACAGATTCACCAAAATATTGTCTAGGACTTATACACTAAAACTACAAAACCCTGCTTAATTTTAAAAGATTCATATAAACGTAGATTCATACTTCATTCATAAGTCAAAGACTCAACATTGTAGAGCTGTTAGTACTTGGCAAGTTGATCTCTATGTGCTATACAATTCCAGTAAAAATATAGTTCTTTTATTTAAATTGACAAGCTTATCCTAAAACTCATAGAAAACGTAAAAGATGTAGAATAGCCCAGACAACCTTGAAACACAAGAACAAAGTTGGAATGCCAGCTGATTTCACAATTTATCATAAAGAAGTAGTTTTCATTGAAGTGAAATATTGGTGTAAAAATAGATAAATAGACCAATGGAGTCAAATAGATGAAAAATTAAAAGTTACAAAGGCAATGGAGTGAATAAAATTTTTTCAAAAAATGTTATTCTACCAAATAGATAACCCTATGTTAATCAGCTTTCCATTATTATAACAAATATCTGAGACAGATCAGTTTATACAGAGGAAAAGTTTATTTTGGTTTGCAGTTTTGGAGGTTTCAGTCCATGACCAGTTGGCCCCACTGCTTCTGTACCTGTGGTGGCAAAGTTTATCACTGTGGGAAGCGTGGTAGAGGAAACGTCTTCACCTCATGGCTGTGGGGAAATGAATGAGAGCAAAGGGGTGGAGTCCCACTACCCCTTCTTAGGCAGGTCCCTAATGCTTGAAACCTCCCAGTAGGCCTTGTCTCTTAAAGTATCTACCACTTGCCAACAGCCTCTGAGGGCAAAGCTTTTATCATGTAGGTCTTGGGGAAATATTGCAGATCTAAATGACAGGAGCTTATAAGTTAAAAAATAAATTTCCAACTATACTCACATCATTCTAAAATATCAAATACATGGCTGTCATAGGGGGCAGCCATTCCACTCTAGGCATGTATAGAGAACCCTTTCCAGTCCTCGTTGCAATTTAGGAAGGTTTATAATTATAATCCCATGGAGAAGTTATTGGAATTCTAACCAGTTAATTCCAATCTACCACTTCCAGTGCAACCCACAGCGAGAAGAAAGACACTGAGATCTATATACAGTTGTGGGGAGCCAAGGGGTCCTAGGTCCAGCCAAGATAGCGGCTCACTGGAGCAAAGGCCTCAACCCAGAGCCCTTCCCAGGTTTTATTGATCCTCCATGAGGGGCGTGGCTTGGGAAAGAGTGGTGGGAAATACGTGACTACCATGATTACCATGAGCTGGGTTAGGTAGGTCTGAGCTTATCTCCGTGATATGTAGAGGGCAAGAAATGCAGTGGAAGTGCAATCTACATAAGAATTAAAGCCAATTGAAGGGATAAAGAGATAACCTAGCCAGCTCAGTACGTATCAATACATGGAGATAAGGCCGAGTTTATCCAAAATGGAGATAGTTGCTCATCTTTTCAAGGACAGTCATCTCTGGTTTCCCACAGATATGTACACTAGAGAAATGAAACCAAATAGTCCTCTGAAGAGTGGCACACACATATTGTTAGTAGACTTATTTGTAATATCCCAAACTTTCTGCAGCAGCAGAAAGTCCATCAACAGGTGACTGAGGCAAATAAATACTGTGGTGGATCCATGCAATAAATATTTAATCAAAAGTTAACTACAGATAAGCACAAAAATATAGATGAATTTCAAAATAGTTATGCTGTCAAAGAATTCACATCAGAAAGAGGTATGTGCAGTTTGATTTCATTTACTTAAAAATTCTACAAAATGTAAACTATAGTGAAAGACATCCAATCAGTGTTTACTAGTAGAGGGGCACGTGTATGTATGACTGCAAGGACAAACAATCTTCCAGGGTCTTAGGGACTTTCCACTTGAACCAGGGCTAGAGCTCCGCTTACCTTGACCCTGTTTCCAGAGGCTTCACCCACACAGTTCTGTCACCTTGTCTCATCTTTCAATATCTAAATGTTTAAGAAGCTGAGGATCTGAAAAATGTAATTTAAATTATTTTTCACTTACTAGGCTGAAATTAAAGCAAAACCTCTGCCTCTCACAAGGCCCACATTAACTGGGGTGCCAACTCCTATGTAATAGTTTATTCCCTGATGCTGATAGTAAAGGAGGCCTCTTTGCTCAATAGTTTGCTTACAAATGAAATCTATAGAAGCATAAAATTCAGAACTGTTCTCAATTAGTTATTCTTTCATGTTTACTCAATCAAGTATTAAATCTTCCCAAATCATAAATTTCCTTTGGGAACAAATCTTCTGGTTTTCATAGTTCCCACTATTGGAACACATTTTGTTGATATTTGACTTCTTTTTTCCTTTCTTACTTTTATCCTATTTATCCCACTTATTCTGTTCAGATTAGGCCAAGTGCTTATGCTTTTCATATATGTTATGACTCATCAGAGTCAACATTTAGTCAGGCTTCCCACATGCTCTACTTTAGGATTTTTGTGAACCTTGTTCTCTATTAAAATAAATCTCAGGTAATAAGATACAATGTTTCAGGGACAATATCATCATACTTGTAGGGAGAAGAGTTGACTAATTATCCTGTGTTCTTCTTAATTAATGTAATGTGTGCAACTTACACTAAAAATATTCATGAATTTTTATTTTCACGTTACTACAGTACATTTCTGTTAACATTTAGAACAGTGATTTCTATGGATTTTCCCACTTATTAGGTGCCAACTATTGATAGGCTTTATTTCCACATCATATTTAACCAGATAAATGAGTCAATGTACCTGTCATTATTTCCTGTTTGCTATGTTTAATGTCTTTTGTTATTCTTAATTCTCTTTTCTGTTAATCATAAATAATTCCTGTCTAATAAGATTATTGTGACTATAGTAAGAAAGAATAATCAATGAAAGCCTAGCAAATTCTTTGCACAAAGTAGGTACTTAGTAATCAATGTTCCCTCCCTATTCCCATTTTTAATTTTCCACTAGTATCCTTTTGTCTTAAATACCCCATATGCTACCTAGACTACAACACTGTTCCCAAAAGGCTTGTTGCTGATTGATGCCACACCTACCTCATTAGTATCTTTCTTTGATCAAGTCGTTATTTTCTTTTGTTTACAGACTTTTAGCCCTATTTTTCAACCAAGTGTAGTTTCTCTGATCCGAACAGACTTAAATTCATCTTGTCAGTAAAATCTCAGGAGATTATATCATGTCCTTTGCTAAAATTCCAATGCAACATCTGCTGAATCTTACAGTTGAAGCCAAAAAGAAGCTATTGTTTATATGGTTTGATTTGTTCTTTGTAAATTCTGACTATATACAGATATTATCTGGGATTCCTAATAAGTGTTCCATTTACCATCACATAATCTATATCTTCTAGAGCATAGATATAAGTCTATGTCAAAATAACATGATTTTTTTTCTGATTATGAAAGTACCAGTTCATTATAGAAACTTTAAAAAAAAATCAAGAGAAATATAAAGAAAAAAGCATCTACAGTCATCTGCAAGGATAGCTCTGTTAACATTTTGGTGTGTTTTATGCCCATGTATTGTATCCAGGTTTAGTATATGAAATTATGTACCTATTCCTTTTTATAAAGCAACACATGTATAATAAATTTTCATGATTACTCTTTTGCACTTTCAATCTTTCATCAATTTCGCACAATTAGTTTTTTCCATGTAAGGCAAAATTTTACCTCTTAAATATAGAAAAAATTTAAATCATAACTCAACAGCCAATATAAGCAAGTATTGCATCTTAGAGGACTTTGAAAGGAGCAAAGCATTATTATAGATTTTAAATATAAATATGACTTGGAGTTTTTTATTCTCAAAAATTTCTGCTTTTCATTAGAAACTCTCTTTGAAACTCATCATTACATCCTAATGATTTGCAATTTCTCCTTTGCCTTTCTATTGTTACACATCTCTAAATGATGATAAATAATAGAAACCTTAAAATTAGATGACATAAGGGACAATTTTGTTTTCACTATATTTCCATGAACTAACTTGCACTAATTTTCTTTACTTATAATGCTGAAGGCTCTCTTAACTGGCAGCCGCAATTCAAGTATATTTTGATTTGGCTTTAATCTTCAACTGGCTTCCCCTACTCTATCCTCCAAAGTTTTTGTTAAGGAGTCTCTTTTATACCAAACATGATTGTTCATCATTGATAGGTTTTCCTAGCTTTTTCATACTTTCAGTAAATTCCAACGAAGTTGACTGAATGCAGATGCTGCCTCTCTTTATGACTCACCAAGTTGACTTATGTATAATACACTTTAGAGGGGCTGTATTTTAACTCCAGAACGTTTAGCAAGCTCATGGAATGTTCAGTACTTCTAATTTGCCAGAAGTGTCTACATTACTACAAGACTTAGTATGTCTGCTTGTCAGAGGAAAGGCTGTCCCACTTTTCCTCAGTTTTTCTGAGGAAATGCCCATTTACACTGCATTGCTTTGTATTTGCACTCTTCACTCTTGCAACCACTACTGTCATACAGTGTTGCATCTGTGATCTTTGATGTTCTCATTCAGTTGTGAGGGCCCTATCAGGCTTTAAAACCTGCGAACACAATAACTTGCTTTTGTTCTTTTTTGTATTCCCAGCATCTAATCCATTAGATGGCATTTCATTGTTTAAACTGAAATAAATAGTCAGATATTGTACAACATGCTTTGTGTCAATTTCCTTCATTCCTTACAAAGCATTTCAAATAAGTCATCTAATCCAGTATGTGCATTTCAATGTTGGAAATGAAATGAACAGTCAGATACGGTACCACTCGCTTTGTGCCAGTTTCCTTCAGTCCTTAGAAACCATTTTCAATAACTAAACAAAAGATAGACAAGAAAGTGTTGTGATTAAATGAGTGGGACTGAGAGTTAGTTTGGGGAGATTAGATTCTCAGTGTCACTATGTGTTTTGTGGGTGGTAGGTGGCTAAACTTTGTGCCTCAGATTTTTCTTCTACAAATTGGGAACTATCCCAGTACCTACAGCATAAGATTACAGTTAGTTGCACACTTTTCAGAACAGTGCTAAGCATGCATTACATGCTCAATAAATATTACCAGCAATTATTAATACGAAAGGTCTGTAATGTAACACCAGGGAGCACTTTATACTGGACTATATCCAATATAAATCAGTACAGTCAAATGTGATGGAAATGAGAAGAATTTGGCATCTCAAGAGTATTCCTAGGTATATAAATTTTAATTTAAGAGGAAATGTTGAAAGAAATTTCTCTGGATATGAAAGCCTGGAAGATCACACATGATAGAATTTAGTACCATTAACATTTATTTAGCTGCAGTCTGCCTCTGTTTTGATGCATCTTTCATTATGTCTCAGACTTAACTTCAGCCTCCCCAACAAGAATGTAAATTCCTTGATGCCAAGTCTGGATCATAAACCTCTTGGTTAATAAATAAAAAGTGAATGGACTGAGATTTTTCTCATAATGACATTATTACATCAGTCCCATGTTAATTTGGGAAAAAAATGTTAAAAATTAAGTATACTATCAAAACAACTACATTTTCTTTCAACCTCGAATGAAGAATAACCATCCTCCTCACTGGAAATTCTCACATACAAAGTAAAAGCTTTTCTATCTCCTTGGTTTCAGTTTCCACTTCCCTTACCTGGAAGCTGCCACAGAGTTATAGCTGCATTTAAAACTCCTCTAGAACAGGAGAGGACTCCTGGTCCTTGTGCTCCAAGTGGATGGACCTATGAATTCAGATGCTTACACATACGTACCCCAGGATGTTCTCCTGATGCCAGTGAGTACCTTCCTTGAACAGAGCTGCTTAGCTCAATAAATAGCTCTGGGAGAAATGAACTATTTTCAAGCTTGAGGAGATCATCATCTCCCTGAAACGTTACTATTTCTATAGAAGTTGCACTGAGATGGTAGTTTTTAGGCAATGTCTGATACAGTGCTTCTGGGTAAGACACCCTGCCATTAAATACTGTGATTTTGTGTTCATCAAGAATGACTGAAGATGTGTATAATCCCAGCACCTAGGAAGACTGGGGCAGGAATGCAATATTGAATCTCACCTATACAATTTAGTGAGAGAGTCTTCTCTAAATAAAAAACATAAAAAAGAGCCAAGGATAGCTCAATGGTAGAGCATCCCAGGGTTTGCTCATCAGTACTGAAAAAAAAAAGTGACTGGAGTCTGAGTAGTAGCAGAGCAAGTGAATTTGAATACAATAGATAAACTGCAGTTTCCAAGCAGATTGCTGGACGTGGTCGGGGCAGTCTCTGTTTTGGAGAGCTTTAATAGGTTTGCTTTCTCAAGCAAGAAGAGTAAATGCTTTCACATTTCTCTTTTGATTCAACAAAGGTGCTCTGGTTGTTTGTGATATACCATTTTCCCCTGTGTTTTTTTCCCTTTAATTTGTCTGTTTATAGATAAAGTCATTCATTCTTGATGGCTGGAATTCAAGAAGTGTATTGGCCTATTCTGAGTAAAATGTTAGTAGTCACAATTTCTCCTATCTGCTCTATAGGCAGCCTGAAGTCTTCTCTGATGTACAGATCCTCCTTACTCTGCAATCTGTTTATTCCCTTTCTGATCATTACTAATTCTCCCTAATTTGTGCTCTGCTCAGCAATAATTCATTAAACGAATTCACTGTTCTTTTCAGATAAATTGGGTTAGTAATGTTCTTTCATGAAAAAGTCACCCAAATTAAAATGAATTTTTTTTTAAATGCTGAAACAACTGCCAGGGAAAGTTATAGCTTTTGCTTCAGAGAAAGTCCTTGAGTCCTATAGTCATGCCTGCCTAGAATAACTTAGATAAACCCTTGTCATAAGGAAGGGACTGGACTGGAACTTTTTGGAGTCACTTCTAATCTTCCATGGGACAAGGCATCAGAGATCACTTTAGACATGAGGGGTCCCGAGGCCAGAAAGAGTCTGTGAATACCAAGTTATGACTTCATTTATAATTCTACAAAGTTTGTACTAACAAACACAAGAAAATCAGGTCAGATTATCTTAAAACTGAGTGAAACAAATTTTCTCCATTGGATGAAAGTACTGAGATATCTTATGATTGTTACTCTACTTTGTACATCTCTCCCCAGTCAAGCCTCATAAGTTCATAGTTTTAGCTTGATGGCTTTTCAGACAGTACAATTTATTCTAAATTTGAACTTTCATCTTTGTAATTTCTGCCTAATTATATGCACATATTTTTCTCTCTCTTATTTTTTCTAACAATAGCATTTATATATTATACTTTTTAAAGAAACAATTTTATCCATTAACTTTTGTTTTCCAATTTTTGTAAGTCCTGTACTCCTCCTCTTCCCACTCCCTCTAACTTTGAATTGTGTGAACGTCATTTTCAGCATAGAACATTCAGGCAGATGTTTTCTTCACGGGTAGACTCTGTAGGAGATAATCCCTTCAATTCTCTTCTTTATTTCTCTTTTACTCTGTTCTGCTACTTTCATTCTTCCTCCTATTTCTTGTCAATTTTTCTTCCTATTAGTCTCTTTTAATGCAGTCACTATAAAATTTAAATAAGCTAGGCCCAGACCCTGAAGAAGAGGCAAAAATGAGCCAAGTAGGCAAATTGAATATACAACATAAACACTCAAGGAACTCCAGCACTCCTGAGGCCTGGACCCCTTTAGCTGTGGGCCGTTAAGTCTTACTTCCTGGAAGGGGACCACTGTAAAACAGTGAAACAGACATGATCAAAATATTTTGACTCTAATCTTTTTATTTTAATCTTTTAAAAAAGATCATTTATTATTAAGTCAGAAAACACTTAGTGTCACTCGTATTTCATTCCTCTTTCTTTTGCAAAGAGGCCAAACAGCAATAATTAAGAACATACAAGTTCCAAATAGGGCAGCAAAAGAGTAAGGAAACTATTCTGCAGAATTGGCA
The DNA here is from genome assembly GCA_004365215.1 of Cuniculus paca. Lineage (NCBI taxonomy): Eukaryota > Metazoa > Chordata > Mammalia > Rodentia > Cuniculidae > Cuniculus > Cuniculus paca. Next base: position 8,907 of record RJWT010012493.1, read on the forward strand.
AAACCTGTATCTAATTTACATAAGGATTCTTTCTTTATTCTTTATTTTGATTAAATGTACCAGTTTCAGAGATCATTTCCCATGATACTGGTTTTGCAGGTAATTTACAGATTAAATTACTTTGGATCTAAAAGAAAAGTTACAAGAACTACATATACTCTGTAGGTATTCATCATCATCATTATTATTAATCTGTAAAGGTTTGGTTCTTAGGAAACAAGTTTTGATTATCAAAGCACTTTCCCAAATACCTTGATTTGATGAGTTAGTAATGAAGATCGCTGAATAGCTTATCTTTCTGTTGTTTATATAGGCTATTTCACTGTAGTTGTTTGATAGTATGATACAGAAATGATGACCCTCATTTCTTTAAGTTCCTCAAAAAAGAAAATCCAATTATACTAGAAGACCAGTAAAATGGTAGAATAAACTAGTATATACTTTTAAATATTTGCTTATGTGTGTGAAATATGTTTCTGTAAACATTTGAGTAGTTAACTTTGACTCATTTGGGTTTAAGCATCTTGAAATTAAAAATTAGCTATTTGTTCTAATAGAATTGGAGATGAAATTGAAATATTTTCCTTTTATCACTTACAATTCTCTTTTATTTCATTCTCCCCTAAATTTATGAGGACTTTATATCTGCTCTGTTTTCTTTACTTTTTTCTTATATTTCCTCTTCCAGCCATGTTTGCTTTTTATCAGTCCCTGAAGAACTTCTGTTGTCATCATCTAACATTTGAATGGCAATAATATTTTACAAAATGCTTTACAATGGCTTTTTATAACTTATTCTCAGGACCTCAATAACTTTAGGTTGTTATTCACAATCCAGCACAGGGTTTTAATTTTATTTGTAGGCATATAGATATTCCTTTTGTCTCTGGTTTTTCCAGTAGCTTTGAAAAGCTTTAACTGGAAACCATGTTCAGTTGTAGGCTGTACAGGCTTCTTAATACATTGCTTTCAGGAGCCTTAAAACTTTCTGTGGCTTTTCATTCTTACATTGCATTTAGATCAAAAGGAAAGTGTTTTATTTTGTCTCTAGTCTCTCAAAAATATATAAGAATATGGAGTCATTTGATGCATATGATACTGAGCTTGGAAAATTCTCAAATAATAGATGAGATTAAAAAGCTCTAAGAAATTGGAGTTACTGGAATACATATTTAAAACTTTAGACCTGTTTCTGTACTGGATTTTAAAATAGCGTATTTTTAAACATTCATAGCATTTCTACAGTTAACAGAAATTCTGATATGTATCACCGCTCAGTTGAGAAGTTTAATATGAATGTTGATTTATTAATGTATGCTATTTAAGAGTACATACATGCTTCTTCCCTTCCTGTTCCCAGATAGTCCCCAGAAGGGTGAAGCTTTGAAGCTATTTTCCCAAATACCAAAACTCTCTCAAGTTGTACATGATTCAATCACAGACCAAAAGTACAATCTATAATATGGCCTTTATGAGAAACCAGAATAAATATTCAATATACTTTTCTACCAGTGCACATTGTGAACTCTTTTAGGGAAACTTGGACAAGGATCAGTGCCATTGGAATGTTTTCCTTTGGGAATATCTTTCTAATCTAACACCCAAAGGAATGCCATGCTTCCTGCCATATCTTCTTTAAATCTCATAAACTGAGGAGCAAGTTGAACTATGGTCAACAGATTTTTCTCCTTCATAATATTCTTAAGTTTTGGGTTACCTGAACTTATTTCTCATTTGTTTTACTGTACTTTACCCAACAATCCGTTAAATCTAATTCCCTAATCAGTGCTTTCCAAACTCATTCATACTCAGTTACTTATTAAATTGTTGTATTTGTATTGCACACCAGGGTAAATGGGAGAGGATTTTGGAAGCTTTTATATGGAGCTCAATTAAAAATTTATATGTATATAAATATGAGTAAAATTTGCATATATAAATTACCTTATAAATATGTTAAGAGAAGCAAGACACAAATATTGAGGATATTACACATTGAATTAATATATGACTTCCAAGTAAAACCTTTTAAATTTTAAATGAAAAGCTTACTTCAGTTTATTTTATTATATAGTATTATGATTTGACTGACTATACACATAGTCTAGGCAAGAATATTTTTAATGATGATCTCATCACATTCTTTATAGAAATCATCTGAAAGAAACTATGCTTATGTGAATAGGAGGTTGCAAATAGTAAAAACATGTTAATTTTTTTTCTCTGTTTCATAGGTTTCCTCATATCTATTGAGTTCAAATCATTTGAACATTTCAAAGTAAACATGAATTATTCTTTTTATTCGCTGATAAATGTAATACTTCAATTTATTAAAAAAAGAAACTTCAGATGCAGTTTCTACTTTTTAAAATATCAAGTATTTCAAAGTACTATTAAAATTTCCCTTAATAATACACAGATGTTGATTTTTCCCGGGATGGCAGGGCCTGTGAGAAGAGTGTGAGTTACCACTCTGTGCTTCCTCAATTGCCCCTGGGATGGAGAGGCCTGTGAGAAGAGTATAAGGACACACACCTTTCGCAGGTGGACTCACTGGAACTCCAAGATCTAGGACAACAGCCACCCCAGATGCACAGGCACTCCCACACCTTTGGAGGGCAGAGTAATCAGCAAGACCCCACAGAAGGGTAAAATCACTCTACTAAGGGGAAAGTGACTGCATGTAAGTGTGCACAGTACATGTTTGATTTTGTTATATAACCTTAGGGTTTGCTCCTGTGGACAGAGATTGCAGGTTAATGGTTACCATAGTTTGTCAGTAGTTAAGCTATATCTGACTGAAACTGATATAGGCGAATGAAACTCCCAACCTACTAGATGTTCTGCACAAGTTTGTGTTCTCTAAAATCAAAGAATGAATTTTAGGAACAGTGAAGGTTATGAGCAGGATATATTTCTTGAGAGAAAGAAAACTTCTGTCTGAGAGAGACAGAAGGGGTCCCAAGTGGGTTGCCAAGGATTCTGGCTTTTTGAGAGATTTTTATAGAGTAAAACTATGAGGTGAGATGGGTCCAAGATGGGGAAAGCCTGGGAACTCCTAAGGCAAACAGGCATGAGGTGGGACAGAACAATGGTCAACCAATAAGATTAATTGTTCAGGTAAAATTGACCAAATCAAGGACAAATAGGGAAGCGAGTCACGTAGCAAGCAAGCATTCTTAAGGATCAATGACTCTTCCTATAGGGGATTGGGATGGTCAAGGTGATCCATACCTATTTAGAATGTCAATCCCTGATGTTTCTACTTAGGGTGTGCTTGTATTTTTTTTGCCTTTTGTCTTGAGATCTGGCTTACAGTGGGAGGTGTCTGTCTCCTCCAAGGTCACAAAACATCTGGTCCTCTGTGTCTGCTTTCTCAAGGGCCTAGCCCTATCTGATTGCCTGTAATATTTCTAACTAACTCAACTGCCTGTAACAAAACTACTGTTATTACTAACTGTACTACTTTAGCCAGGATGACGTACATGTTATAAACAGTTTTTTTCCCCTGTATGATAACACTGTGATTGTATTGGGTCATAATCATCACCACAGTCCAGTACCGAAGGACTGAGTGCTGAATCATATAGTAACTATGCATCCTTTACAAATTCAGGAGGTAGTTTCTTAGGATAGCTATAAAGAACCACCTACATCTAGAGGACAGCCCTGAAGAACAGATGTCTCCTAGGGAAGAATCAATATTAGTGATAAAATGATGTATCATAAGACATTGGCAAGCATCAACATAGAAAACAAAAGAAAAGACAAAAGAAAAACTAGAAAATGACAAGATTCCAAAGCAAAATGTAACCCTAGAACCTCAGCACACTCAGGACAAGCATGGAACTCAATGAGATACATGAAATTGGAAGTCAGACACTGGAACTTTCTGAAATGATAAAAACAGAAGCGAAAAAGTAGGTAGAAAAGGCTATACAGGAAATAATCTCTTAGGTACAAAAAGAAATGATACTTAAGATCAAAGATATTAGCGAAGACACAGATAAAAGAATAGATGAACTAGAAAAATGATGGAAACAAAAAATGTCCAAAATACAAAATAATGGAATCCATGGAACAGATCCAAACAAAAATCCAAGAAAATAAAACTTCCATTGAAAGTATATACAAAAGACTGAATGGAAAGGATAAAACTTCAGATCTTGAAAACAGAATTTCAGCAGAGATCATGAAAAGAAAAATATCTTAAAAATAGCAAGAGACCATGAAAAATCAATCAAACAGCTACAAGATGAAGCAAAGAATATAAGATTGATTGGGGTCAATGAGAAAGCTAGAGATAGTGCAAATGGCATAAAAAAAAACTCTTTGCAGTAAAAATGGCAGAAAACTTTGTAAGCATGGATAAAAAATTAGACATACAAATAAATGAAGCATATAGAGCTCCAAACAGCCATGACCAAAATAAAGTTACACCAAGACGTTTAATAATCAAGATTTCAGAAATTCAGCATGAGGACAGAATATTAAAAGCTGTTAGAGAAAACAAGCAAGTCACCTATAAAGGAAAGTCCATCAGAATCATGGCAGACTTCTTGACACAAACTTTCAAGTCAAGATAAGTTTGGAGTGAAGTATTTCAAGTGGTGAAAGAAAACAACTTTCAATCCAGATTGATGTACCCTGCAAAACTATCAAAATTAATGGAGAAATAAGATACTTCCATGACAAAGAACAACTGAAGGAATTTAGGACCACCAAATCAACCCTACAAAGAGAAATGAATGATATTCTAGACAGAGATAAAAATGACCACAATTCAAAGAACAACAACACAAAGAAACCACCATGCAGAGCAAGCAGTTAAGCAGAGGGGAAAAGCAGGGAACCAACAGCAGGAAAACACAATGACAAAGATAAGCCAATTCATATCAGTTATAATCATCAATGTAAATGGCTTCAATTCATCAATCAAAAGAAACACACTGGCAGAATGGATCAAGAAACAACATAAAACAATATGCTAAATAAAGAAACACATTTAACTCAAAAGGGAATTCATAGACTGAAAGTCAAAGGATGGAAAACAACACTCCATGCAATGGGAACCCAACAAAAAGCAGGAGTAGCTATTCTGTTTGCAGACAATGTGAACTTGAAACCAAGAATGATCAAAAGAAATAAAGAAGGTCACTACACACTTGTTAGGGGAAAACTTTAAGAAGAAGAGATAACAATCATAAATATGTATGCACCAAATATGGGAGCACCCAACTGTATAAGATAATAATTAATAGACATGAAAAATCAAATAAGCCACAACACAATTATAATAGGAGATCACAACACTCTATTGTCACAAAGAGATAGATCAACTAGATAAAAATTCAGCAAAGAAATAACAGAACTAAACCAAACTGGTGAACAAATGGACTGAGTAGATGTTTTCAGAGTATTCTATCCAACATCAGAATACATATTCTTTTCAATTATACATGGAATGTTCTCTAAAATAGACCATATACTATTGCATAAAACATGCTTAAGTAAATGTAAAGGAATTGATACTATTTCATGCATTTTATCTGATTATAGTGCAATGAAATTGGAAGTTAATGGCAAAAGAAACTGCAAAAACTCCATAAACACATGGAAATTAAGTAACACCCTCCTGAACAACCGATGGGTCATAGATGAAATAAAGGAAGAAATTAAATATTATTTACAACTAGACAAGACTGCAAACAAAACATACTGGAACGTATGGGATACAATGCAAGCAGTCCTAAGAGGAAGATTAACAGTGGGAATTTTCACATCACTGAGAAAGCACAAATAAACAACCTAATGTTACACCTCAATCTTCTAGAAAAAGAAGATCAACACAAACTCAAAGTCCCTACAAGGGAGGAAATTATAAAGATCAGAGCAGAAATTAATGTAATGGAGACTAAGAAAACAATACAAAGTATTAATGAATCAAAGAGTTGCTTCTTTGAAAGAGTAAAATTGATAAATCCTTAGCCAAGATTATTAAAAAATGAAAGAAAACATTCAAATTCATGAATTGAATGAAAAGAGTGAAGTCACTACAGATGCTGTGAAAATTCAGAAGATCAATACCTACTTCAAAATTCTTTACTCATAAGATGGAAAACACAGAAGAAATGGACAGATTCCTAGATACATATGAATTGGCAAAGATGAACCAAGAAGATATGAAAAGTCTCAATAATATCAGTTAATGATATTAAAATGTAGTTAAAATCTTACCAACAAAGAAAAGCCTAGGTCCTGATGGATTCACTGCTGAATTCTACAGGAAATTTAGAGATGATTTAATGCCAGTACTCCTAGAAGTAGTCAATGATATTGAAAAGAAAGCAATATTCCCTAACTCATTCCCTAACTCATTCAATATCCTGAAACCAAAACCAGAGAAAGACCCAACCAAAAAAGAGCTACAGGCCAATCTCCCTAATGAACATAGATACAAAAATTCTCAATAAAATACTGACAAACAGAATGCAGCAAATTATCAGGAAGATTATACCCCATGACCAAGTGGGATTCATCCCAGGAATGCAGGAATGGTTCAACATATGCAAATCAATAAATGTAATACACCATATCAATAGAGTCAAAGACAAAAATCACATGATCATCTCAATAGATCCAGAAAAAGCTCTTGATAAAGTCCAGCACTCCATCATTATAAAAAGCCCTTTATAAAATCAGAATAGATGGTCTTTAACTCAATCTGATAAAAGCTATCTATGATAAATCAATAGCCAGAATCATATTAAATGGTCAAAAACTGAAAGCTTTTGATCTAAAATCAGGAACAAGACAAGGATGTCCACAATCACCACTTCTATTCCATATTGTTCTGGAAAACATTTGCCATAGCAATTAGACAAGAAAGAGAAATAAAAAGAATAAGGACAGGAAAGAAAAAAGGTAAATTATCATTATTTGCAGATGACATGATATTCTACATAGAAGACCCCAAAACTCCACCAAAGACTCCTAGAGTTAACCAATCTCAGTAGCATAGCTGGATACAAAGTCAACACTCAAAAGTCAATAGCATTCCAGTACACAAACAACAAATTAATTCACAGAGAAATTAGGGAAACAACACCTTTCACAACAGCATCCAAAAAATGAAATAATTAAGAATCAATCTAACAAAGTTGTATAGGATATATATATATATATATATATATATATATATAATTACAGTACTCTGAAAAATGAGGCTGAAGAGGATATGAGAAAACAGAAACATATCCCCTGCTCGAGGATAAGAAGAACCAACATTGTAATAGTCATATTCATAAAATTGTTATATAGATTGAATGTGATCAAGATCAAAATACCGCTAACATACCTCACAGAACTAGAGAAAGCATTCATAAAATTCATCTAGAAGCAGAAGAGACCTAGAATGACTAAAGCAATCCTGGGGAACAAAAGCAAAAACATCATTGGTCATTTGAGAGATACAAATGAAAATAATACTGAGATTCGATCTCACCCCAGTAAGAATGGCTATCATCAAGAAATCAACAAATAACAAATGCTGGCAAGGCTGCAGGGATAAGGAACACTTCTCCACTGTTGGTGGGAGTGTAGACTGGTGTAAGCATTATGGAAATCAAGAGTGGACATTCCTCAAAAAACTAGGATTACAAGTTCCATTTGACCAGGTATTCCCCTTCTGTGTATTTTCCCAGAAGAATTGAAAATGTCATGCCACACGAGTATATGTGCACCCATGTAAAGCTGCACAATTTGTAATAGCTCAATCTCGGGAACAACCCAAATGCCCATCAACTGAGCAATGGATAAAAAAAGGTGTGGTATTTTTATATAATGGAGTACTACTCAGTTATAATGAAGGATAAACTCAAGGCTTTTATAGATAAATGGATAAAACTTGAGAACATACTCATAATTGAAATAAATCAAATTCACATGTGTAAACAGTATGTCTCCCTAGTGTAAGAAACTGAAAGAGTAAATAAGAGTAAATAAGTGTTGGGAAATAGCCTGGTATATTTGAGAAGTTAAATGATTTGGTTGGATAACTTATTTTTAGATTGTAGGTTATTGAATTTAATTCTATTGCAATTGAAAACCCAATGATTGTTTCAGTAAGGACTGAAATTTTTAGGTAGGTTGGCATTGTTATTTGGTAAATATTTGTAGGGGGAATGTTATTTGAAGTGATAAAACCTGCAAAAATGCTGCTGGTTGCCAGTTGCTTAATAGAGTTGATTAGTATAGTGTTGTTTTCACTAATAGTTGGTGAGAATGGAAATTGAGGGCTATTTAGTAAAGTAAAGAAGGTACATGTGCTGTAAATAGCTGTTAGGTAGCTACGAGGGTAAGGAGTAGGGCTCAGGTGTTGGTACACAACATAGTAGCGGCTTCAACGATGAGGTCTTTAGAATAAAATCCTGTGAGAAATGACACACCCGTGAGAGCTAAGCTTCCAATGGTGAGGGAAGAGGAAGTAATGGGTAGACTTTTGAATAGTCCTCCTATTTTTCGAGTGTCTTGTTCATCATTCAGACTGAATAATTGAGCCTGAGCACATAACAAGTATATCTTTGAAGAAAGCATGAGTGCAGATGTGGAGGAAAGCCAGGTATGGTTGATTAATACCGATAGTAACTATTACAAGACTTCATTGGCTAGAAGTGGAGAATGCCATGGTTTTTTTTATGTCGTTTTGTGTGACGGCGCAAATGGGTGTGAATAGTGTGGTGATAGCTCCTAAACATAAGGACCTCGTTTGGATGAGGTGATCATTTTGTATCAGTGGAGCAAATCGAATTACTAGAAAGATTACTGCAACTACTATTGTGCTGGAATGAAGTAAAGCTGATACTGGGGTGGGTCCTTCTATTGCAGAAGGTAGTCATGGGTGGAAGCCAAATTGTGCTGATTTTCCAGTTGCTGCTAGTAATAAGCCTATTAGTGGTGGAAAAGTAGTATTGTCATGCATTATACAGAGCTGTTGCAGTTCTCATGAGTTAAAATGTAAAATAAATCATGATATAAATGTAACAAATCCGATATCTCCAATTTGATTATATAAGATTGCCTGTAATGCTGCGGTGTTAGTGTCTATTTGACCAAATCAACATGCAATTTCTTGTAGTTCATTGAAAAGAACTGTTTGTGCTTATATTATTTGATCAATTTTCCATGACCATGTCTTGTAATCTAAGCAACTACTTTACAATAACAATACATAATATATTAACCATTGTTAATTTCCTATTATCCTGTTTTGAAATTCTGTATCACTGTTTCTATTGTTTTTTCCTCCTTAAAATAAAAAAAGATTATTACCTTTGAATATTGAGATGATACATGAGTTTTATTTGCTTCTCTTTGCCCTAAGATGAATGTAAATATTATGTGTTGCAAATACATACTAATAAAAACTTAAATATACATAGATTCTAAAGACAGAACAAAACATAATAGTTGAAAGTTATATAAACAAAGGTCTTGAAATCATACTCATAAGTGAAATAAATCAGACTGGCATGTGTAAACATTGTACTGTCTCCCTTGTATGAGATGCTGAAAGAGTAAGTAAGATCTAAAATGTACAATAAATATTGTGAAATGGGAAGAAACTGTTCAAAAAGAAAGAGAAACTGGGATGAAGGAAAGGAGAAAAGAAGGAAGGGAGAAGAAAAATTATACATATATACAAAATAGTTAAGATAGTTATTCTATTAATTACTATTCATTCATTGAAAAGAAAATTTTGTGCCTATATTGTTTGATCGATTTTTCTTGCATGTATCTTGTAATAGGAAAAATTACTTTGAAGATAACACAACGGAATGTACTAGTCATTGTTACTTTCCTACAATCTTGTTGTGAAATTTAGTACCATTGTTTTTATTTTTTTCTTTAAAATAAAAAATGATAATAATACATGGATGTCACTTGAGTTTACATGGTTTTTGTAAAGATTCAAGTTACTGTCTTAACTAAAAGTGTCTAGCAAATTATTTCAATTTGCTTTCTAAACTTGAAAATTTTGCTATATCAAAAAGTAATATTATATTATTATATTTAACATATTAGTATACTTCATAAAATCTTTTCAGATTTTGATTAAAATCATTTTTAAAACAAAAACTACACTTCTACAAGTTTGCAAAGTGAAAAATCATCCAAATTTTTCTTTTAGTTTATGAACTATAGACAAAACTTCCTTTGGACAGCCAATGCAATATAATGTGAAACAGTGCAAAGTAGAGTATTCTGATTGTATTTTGCAACAATCTGAAAATAGATGGAAACGTGTTGCATTAGATTTTATTATATTATCATCCTTATGATATATGCATAATTCAAATGTAAAATCATTTATATATGATGGCATCTCCGTAAATAAAACATGTATTAGTAAATATCAGGATCTTCAGGAGAGATTCTTGTGTCCTTCCTGAAATGTTACAATAGTATATTATTTATTTCAAATGGTTAATTCAACCCTTAGTTTGGGTATTCTCTGCAGAAGAAATACAGTTTTCCCAAGAATTTTCCTTCAGAGTTCAAATGAATGTTGTTCCTATTAGTATCACTGAGCCACGAGAGCTTTTTCAAGTAATAGTTTTTTAGGTAAGTGTTGTCTGTATGTCACTTGACATGTTATCAATGGATTAGTTGTGCATTGGTCTGAAAATAAATAGCTGCAAAAAGTAAACCTATTTAAATACAGAATTTTCTTATGCCTGTATGTTTTAGTTTTTCAAATCTATTTTTAGCATGAATACAGTTTTAAACTTTTTTATTTGTTTTTTGTTTTTTGGTGCTAGGGATCAAACTCATGACCTCACGCTTACACAGGCAAGCACTTGAACTGCTGGGCTAAATCCCTGGTCCATGAATACATTTTTAAAACTCCATGAAAATTAAGTAGATTTTCAAGTCCTGAAATATTAATTTTCATTTAATTCAATCAGGTAGATTCTGAAAATTATAAATAGTGGTATCACTATAATAAATGACAAACACTTTTGAAATCTGACTTTCTGAAGTTATAAATTTTAGAGCCTCCTTAAAAATTGTTTTGTTAAAATAACTTAATAATTATTTGATTTTTAAAAAAGATAATCTTGCTTTATAATTCCCCAAACAACAAATAATTCACTGCAAAATCCATTTAAAAACTCAGTATCTGAGCACCGTGGCATATATTTGTATTCCAAGTTACTTGAGAGGCTGAGGCAAGAGAAATGTAAATTATAGCTCAACCTCAGCAATTTAGTGACTTAGTGAGATCCTGCCTCGAAATAAAAAAATAAAAAAAAAGACTGAGGATGTAGCTCAGTACAAAGACCCCAGGTTCAATCCCTAGTACCACAAAAAGAAGAAAGAAGAGGATAAGGAGGAAGAGGAAAGGAGGAGGAGAAGAGGGAGGAGGAGGAAAATTAAGAAAATCATTTTATCTCTTCCTTGATTAGCTGTTCCCAAACTATAAAAAATTATGTTAAATATATTTTTGGTAGGTGCACAGTTGCCAAAACCCTTTTAAGAGCCATTGTAACATTAAATACTTGAGAATTATTTCTTATATAATTGAGTACTGATTTTTTTCCCCATATTTGTCTATTTTAACCATTTTTCCTCCTCCATTTCTTCTACCACCATAACCCAGTGAAATCTTCAAAGACCCCTACATGATTTCTAAGCCCAGAGAACTCTACCCAGGCCAAGCCATTATGTTCATGGCTATCGATTTAGTGTTAAAGTTAATTATACAGCAGCTCTGCCCAAAAAGTTCAATGACTTATTGTTCATAAAGTCAGCACTGCACTTATCCTGGCATCCAAAACCTTCACAGTGCCATGTGTGGTGGCTCACGCCTGTACTCCCAACTACTCGGGAGGCTGAGTGGGAGAATCACTTGAGTCCAGGAGTTCTGGGCTGCAGTGCACTTAGGTCATCGTGTGTCCCCACTAAGTTTGGCATTAGTATGGTGACCTTCCGGGAGCATGGGATCACCAGGTTGCCTAAGGAGGAGTGAACCCGCCCAAGTCAGAAACAGAGCAGGTCAAAACTTTCACAGTGTGGGTCCAACTTATCTTTCCAGTGTAGCCCTGTTAATTTACTTCTGCCCTCTGCATCAATAAGCCTAGTAGCCTTTAACAAAATTCTTAACTGAGGGATGAAACTAATAGCAAGTGACATGAAAAGCAGCCTCTAAATAGAGATAGTATTGTCAGAAGAACCTAAGCCAGTTCCTGTTTCAGTGTTTCTAGAACATTGTCACCTACCATCCTGACACATTTGCAGTGCCCTTCCTCACAGCAAGGCCCAAAGGGATGGGCCATCAGTGCATTTCAAACAGCCCTTCCAGGAAGTCTTCCCTGCTCAACCACCAGGCGTTGTATGTATTTCTTGACTACAAGAACGTTACAGTCTACAATTTATTAAATTCTGCCTTGCACTATAGCTGCTTTGGTTTTGGTTTCCACTTTTTTTCTTTCTTTCTTTCTTTCTTTTTTTTTTTTTTTTTTGCTTTCCCACGGTAGATACTCAAATATGTTGCTTCACTCCTACATTCCTCTTACAGTATCAGAATGCAAGTGATTCAGTTGATGACAATTATTTCTCTGCTTCACAATTTAGACAATCAGACATTGCATGCAAATCAGTTTTTCAGAATAACCATCACGGACAGGAAAACATTCATGGAATTATCAATCATCAAAAGTACATTACGAAGCCCATCAAAATGCTCAACAATCTCTTGCAAAAATAATTGTTTTATTCATGGTGCTTGTTGCTAATTTTGAATATGTTTAAAACCAATGGTTTCAAATGGAGTATGTGACTTGCACAAACATAACTGATCAGTTGCTTATTATAAGGAATAAGAAAAATCAAGAAGGTGGAGAAAGTTTACTTTGTTTTACAGTGATTATAATGTATTTATAATTTCATTTTCCATTTGATTTTGTTAGAATATCTATAAACGAGTTTATTGTTTAGTGTTTTATTCTATAATATGACCATTCTGGGAAAAGTGATATAATAATAATAATAATAATAATAATAAAGTAAGCACATATTTCAGAGAAATTCAGTTTGCCTTTCCTATGCAGGCAGCAGTGAAAATGATGTAAGCTTTCTAAAAGAGTGTTTAAGAATATTTTTATGAACAAATTTGATGGCAGGTTTTCTTGTAAATCAGGTTGAAATCATTTGATTTCATTGGCTGAAAGCTTTGTACTAGACTGAAGAAAGGAAGGATAAATGATTTTTAAAGACAGTTACAGCATGGATTTAAAAGCCTAGACCACTAAAGCTGGAAAGAGCACCTTCATTTTTCTCAAAGAAGGAAACAGAAGTTCAGAGCAATTTTAATTCAATAACTAATGAAAAGGTGTGACTGAGAAAGACACAAGAATGTAGACACCCTGATCCTGACTTCTGCAATGGTGCATTTTCTACCACTACCACTTTATCTTGTTTTGTAAATGACATTTGAG
>RJWT010012494.1:0-22413 GCA_004365215.1 Cuniculus paca
TCTTTGCAATAAATACCATTTTATTTAAAAGACTAAAAGTGTACTTAGACTACTAAATATTTTTCAATACATTTTTTCTTAAAGGGGAATGCCACTCTAATATATAAGCAAATTAAGAATGCCACACTAGATTTTATATGGTTTTCTTAAAGACATACAAAATTTTTTCATTCACATCTTACAAATTCATGAAATACATATGGCGCTTTTAATCACAAGGATATAGGCAAATATCACAAAAGTAGTTTAAAGTTGGACCAATAGTTAGGCAGTTCAGAATATTAACTATTGGTACTAGCATTCTGCTTTTAAAATACAACCAAGGCAACATCCTTTTCTCTTTGTTCAAAGTACTTCAAGTCTAACATCAAGCTGTTCTAATATTTCTAACATTTTCCAGCACTTTTTATTTAGAAATACAAATTTATTAAAAGCTGCAAAATGTTACCAGAAAGTCCTGCCTACCCTTGTTACGGTTGATACATTGTGTCAACTTGAGAAGTTTAAAAGTTTAACTGAGAGACTCAGCAGGGAGCCAGGGTTCTTACTTTGTAAATATCCTCATCCTGTGCCTGTGCAAAAGAAGGCATGGACATTTTCTGAGTGTTATACCCACCCTGAAGGAGGTGGGGTGGTCTGTGTACAATATAAGGAAGAAGAGGTTTTTATTTTTTTTTTTTTTGCTCTGGCTGCTGCCTTGAAGTGTTGCCCCAGTGTCATGCCAGCCCTGCCTTGGAGCCAGCTGGTTATGGACCAAAATCTCCAAAAATTGTAAGCTAAATAAAACTTTCCTTGCTTCACTTTGGGTGTCAGATGTTTTATCCCAGCAACCAGAAAGAAGTAACCAAGACAACCCCTGACTTAGTTTGTAACTATGATAACATCTTGCACATCTACATTGAAATATCAAAATAAGAAAATGCACATTGGTCCAGGGCTTACTATAATGTCATTGGTTTTACATGCACTCTTGTGTGTGTCTTTCTATCACACAAATTTTTGCATGTCCACATAGATGGGAATACCATCAAAATCAATATATAGAGCTCATCCCATCATCCTAAGGAGAAATGCTGCCACCACTGCATAGCCAAACACAAGCTCTCTACTCTTTCCACCCTTGAGTAACAAGAAGTCATTAATTTCTTCTCCATTTTGTTAATTTTATCATTGTAAGAATTTCATGTAAATTGAATTATATTTGTGGAACTTCTCAAGATGGACCTTTGGACTCTGTGTACTTCTCTTTAGAGCTATCTAAATTATTGCTTGGATCAATAATATAATATTGTAGTAATTTATAATGTAATAATTTGCTCCTTTCATTGTTGCATATTATCCCATTGTAATAGTTTATCACAGTGTATCTTTTTAAACAAGCTGTGATTTATTTTACAAATATATGGCACTCTAAAAATGAAAATATTAGATAAAATGGTACATCTATTTAGAATGAACATATTTTTCATATGCTGTATAAAGATGTTTACAGAGGATATTTGCATAAGGTTTAAAAATATTCTAAAAAGAGGACTTTTATTTAAATAGGGATCATTTGTAAGTTCTGAAAATGTCATGCATCCTATTTAGCAACTCAATTTATAGCTGAAAAAATTGTGCCTATATCTAAGAAATTCTTATAAATATTTTACTCTTCATTTCAGTATTTAATTTCTTTATATATCAATTTAGGTTAGATTATTTAATCTAATAAGAAATCTAGAAAATAGGCAGCTTTTTCATAGTTGATTATTAGTGGGTTTTTTTGTTGTTGTTGTTGGTCTTTTTGAGACAGGGTCTCACTATGCAGTTCAGGCTGACCTTGGGCTCACTTTGTAGCCCAGGCTGGTCTCAAACTTGCAATGATTCTCCTGCCTCAACCTTTCAAGTGCTGGAATTACAGAAGTGAGCCACCACACCCGGCTAGAGTATTATTTTCTTTGAAACATGAAATGCACTTTTTAAAAGACTGACTAGCCAGTGTAAAGTAATCGATGCAGTTATAAAATTTATCTTTTGGATACATCCTGAAAATGTTATTAACCACATTAGTAAGTGTCTATTCCATAAAACACTATGTTACAATTTAGAATGATAATAAAGGTACAGAACTTAGTGTCACAGGAATACATTCCCTAACACCAGGATTTGCCATAGCAGTTTACGAAAATCTTCACATAATTCTATTTTTGTAAAGTGGTACATTACATACATAATCACAAAGAAATGAAAATTGGAAGTTAATATATTTATTTTGTAATAAAAATATAATTTTAATAAAGAAATTCTGAACTATTTGGCATATTATTCTTGAAATGCTTTAAAAGAGACTTTAAACAGTTTGATTCATAAGATCACTCTTCTTACGAAAGTACAGCATTTTCCTTTTTCAACAGTCAATACACATGTACGCTAACATTGCTTTTCTTTTTTTAATGCAGTTGTAATTAATTAAAATAGCTAAACATTCACTTTATTTGTTTTCATAAAAAGAATTCATTTGTGGAAAGTCTTTTTAAATCTTCATAACCAATGGTTGCAGTGGTTGCATAAAACTGATTAAGCAAATTACTTCTAAATCAAAACTATCATAATGTAAGACTTCAGTGCCTTAGATCTTACCACTACATCAAATCCAGTTATTTAAAAAGTATTCAGAAGTTGTAAGGACACTAGCATTGCCCTATTCACATCTGGGGATTTCCTCTTTCTTTATGTTTACCAAAGCCTTTGTGTAACTGTGCAGCCCTCAACCATTTCTTTGTGCCTCTTACCTCACTCATTTTAGATTTTTTCATAAACTGTGGCATATTACTGATTAATAGAATGTCTAGATGTCTAGCTTTGAATAGACTTCTGTGCAGGCCAATTGTCTTTTCTCTCTCCTTCCCTCATCAGCAGCGTGTAAAAACCGTTAAATCAATGCACTTGTTCCTGCCCTGAGTAAAGTTTGCCTCCTAATATCTGATTTTATTTTTGATTTAAAAACTTACATTTCCTGTATTGTGTCTGGTTTTATACTTCAAAGTTGCCCATTATGAAATTTCTCAATTAAAAATAAGACACTTGTAAAATAATAGAGTCAATTACTGGCATAATTATTTTCTTCTAATATTTACATTCATTATCATTTTGTGATCATAGATCTATCTCAAGGGCATATCCTTTAAATTTGGAAAAAATTTTTGAACCACTTGAAAGTAGCTGAAAGTAGGTATATTAACCACTTCTAGGAAACAAATATGGATCCTACACTGTTAATAATAGTATCACCATCACTACCACCATTCTAGCAATAATAATTAATACTTAATAAGAATTGTTTGTTATGTATTTTAACTTTTTGCCTTAACATCAACACTGTGTTAAGTAATGTGCTCACCAATTTAACTGTTCTTCCCAAGTCATAAAATCAGCAGATAAAGAAAGTGCAATGTGAACCCAGGCAGTTTGGTTCTGATCACACAATGGTAGAATACTTATTACAGAAATTTATGAGAAAATGAACTCCATTAAGGATGACATTCACCTAAATTTTGTGTCCCCAGTGCTTCCTTTGCAGATGTTCCTTTTCCTACATTGATCATCCACAGCTCATCTTGAGAGCTGTATGTAGTAAGTCCTACTTTCCCAGTAGCTAATGGAAGACTTCAGCTATCTTCTTTGGATATCTACTGGGTAAAAAATCACTTATAAACATCACTTCGCTATTTTGTGAGTTTACACATTAGATTTAATAGTGTATACAACTTAATGTAAATCCGTAATGTCCAGCTACTCTTTTACCCTAGATCTTCCACACATTTGCTTTAAATTATGTTAAAAGTTCAATTTATTTCTTTCTAATCGAACTTTAAAATAATATTAGCTGCCACAATTCAACACTCTACAGTGTAACATTTATCTTAAAAGAGGATGTTTGGAAGTCTTGAATATGAGGCTCACCTTAGTGCTTTCATATCGGATGAGTTAACTTCTCTGGGTTTTATTTAGCTCACCTGAAAATTTAACTGTATGGCTTCCATGGCAATGTACTTTTCCAAGAAATGTATATGAGAATTCAAGATTAATTAAAGTTTCATTCAACAATGAATCTCTGAAGAGACATCCATGGAGAGGCCCAATTTAGAAAGATTTGTTTGAGCAATCAACCATTTTTGTCTGTTTATTAAAGACAATAAGTACTTTTAAATGTAATTTTACACCGGTTGAGAACAATTTTAACTGAGAAGTTAAAATCTACACAACTTCACTCTACGATCAATTACAGTTCTTCCTTGAGGAGAACAAAAGTATTATGAAATGACATCTCTCCATGTAAGAGGTTCCCACAATGCCACTTTCTGTGCACCTCAGGGAGCTACTGGATAATCTGTGGTTGCTTATCACTTGAGCAGTCAAAATCTCAATATGTATACTGTAAACTGAAGTTCAAGCTGCAGTTCTTTTCTGTTTCATGCATAATTAAAATAATTCCTATTCTGCATCCTATAAAATTGCAGAGGGTACTAAATGAGAAAAAAACACATTCCCTTGAGAAGATGCTTGGACTCAGCCAAACCCCATTAGAGGTCACTTCAAAGATCAATTCTTCCTGTCCATAGAATCAATGATTATGAGTGATCAGGCTGGTGCCTGCTTCCATCGCATTATGTGTTATCTTTGACCACTGGCAAAATAGCAAACTGTAGTGTTTTAATAATGATATGGCATTTGGTGCTAAACTTGAACATTCAACATGTCATTTTTAGGCTAATAGACTATTTACTGTGTGCTAATAATGTATTTTAAATAATACCACTACTTATTGTAACAATAAGTGCAAGTTGGACCACTGCACAATTCCTTTATATAGTATTTCTTACATCTTTAAAAACAGTTGCTCTCACCTAGTTAATATACATTATAATTAATTATTATATGACTAATATTATTTGAAATATTAATTTTTCATTTGTGATCAATAATAGTTCCTAACATAGGTAGCACAAAGTAAATGCCTCTTTAAAATATTTGCAGTTGCGTACATCATAGGAAAAAAAGTATTACAAAAACGATTTTCTCCACTGGTCTTACTTTTGATTCTAACTATCTCTTCTTCTTCCCCAGCCATGAATCTCCATAATTACTCTTAGATTGAGAAATGCAATAACTATGCTGGGACAACTGTATAAGTAATACTTTATAGTAGAATTGTGTAATGATCCAACTTGCACTTATTGTTAGAAAACTAAAGATGTTAATTATTTAAAATATAATACCAATGGTTTCCATTTTGATTCCAGAATGAGAAGGAAGGAATGTGAAACAAAATATAATGTTAGTCATACCAACTGGGGTTAACCCTTCAGATGTCTGTAGTTATCTGTGTTAATGATAGATTCATTTGCTGAAGCCACTCAGTGGTTCTAATTTCTACTTCTGAAAGGTTCGTTTTTTATAATGTTGAAAGCAGTTACTTTTTAAAACTCCACAGACATTCCAAAGACACCATCAAAGGTAGTATGGCAAGAAGATATGTTGATATGTTGTTTAATTTTAGTTAAATTTTGATTATCATCTAATGTGCTAGTTATGTTTTGTGATGCTACATCTATTGATTTTCCGTGGTTTCTTTCCACCATGAACTCTCTTTATCATAAAGGAATACAATTACATTAAATATCAGGGCAACCAATAAGAAAGTGAGGTAAGGTAATATATTCTAGAATGCAGGCAGAAATAGTCACGTATGCATAAATATTTCATACATAAAAAGTATATATTTCTTCACATAATAAAAATGGGTTGAATATTGTTTATTGTTACTCATGTATTTTTAAATGCTTTATCAAGTGTGATGGAAACATGTAGAGTTTCCTAGAAGGCTTTCTATCAGAAAATTTTAGTGTATTTGAGAAATGTGATTTCAAGGAGAAAAAACTATCCTTAATGTGAAGTACCCAATTTTTGTTCTTTGAGGATCACATGAGTTCAAAGTTTGAACTAATTTTGTGTCTGTCTCTTGGGAAAGGGACTTACAGGCTTGTAATCATTTAACTGGGAACATTAAGTGTATATCTGCCCATCAACACATCCGTTGATCATGACACTTAAATAATGTTTATTATTATTATTATTATTGTATCTGGGGATTAAATCCAGGACCTTGTTTATGTCCTACACCTCCAGCCGTTATTACTATATTTCTAATTGACAGATGGTGGTTGCATAACATATGGTACATGTATACAATGTACAATGCTTAGATCAAGGTAATTGACATAACTATCACCTTAGATATACATTATTTCTTTGTATTTGGAATATTTAAAATCCTCTCTAGTACCTATTTTGAAATATTCAATTCATTGTTGTCAACCATGATTATCCTACTGAGCCACAGAATGCTAGAAATTATTCCTCCTATCCAGTTGCACCCTTGCATCCTTTAAACACTCTCTTTGCATCCTTAGGGTAGTTTTTCTTTTCCTTAATATCCTCATTGAAAAATGAAGAAGTTGGATTAGTCTCTTAAGCTACTTCCAGCTCAAAAAAAAAAAAAACTGATGAATCATTTTGATGTTTAGGGTAAAGACATTCAACTAATGTAACTTCCTCTTTTCACACTGCTATTTTTCTGATGTTTTGTTTTTAAAAATATCACTTTTTCACTCACTTAAGTATCACATTTTTATCTTGGATGACTTTTATCTGAAGATGTCAGTGCTAAGTAGTATCCTAGTCTGTCTTGTAAACTTTTCATTTTTCAATTTGCACATTTTCTCCCATCCTGCCCAATAGTAGTTGAGCTATTTTTCCATTCCAGACACAATTCTCCCCTGAGATTTTCATCAATAAATAAAGAGACAAGCCACTATCACAGCTGCTCGACATTCACCAAACTACTCATTAGCTTGTGGACTGCAACATAAGTAAATGAAGATATTTTAAATAACTTACTGAAAGTCTAGTCAGAAAAGTAGACTTTGCATTTTAACATTCCAAGTTAAGGAATTTAAAACTAAACTTCTTTTGAAAAAATAATCAAGTTTTATCAGAGAGAGGGCACAATAAGCAAGCTGTATAGAAAGTGTGTAACTCCAAAGAAGGCACAACTGCTTTTGTTTCCAGAAATACTGAGGAGCAGAGTATAGCAGACACTCCCTCACTATTGCCCAAGGACAGTGAAACTAGTTGCTGTATCGTCAGAAGAAAGAGCCAAGAATGCCCAGAGCTGTGAACCCAATTGGATGGAATAATCACGCCTTTCTATGCTGTTTTGGAAGTGGTTTACAGAGCTTCAAGTTAGCACCTGCCACCAGGATGCACGATTTCACAAAAGTATATTGAGGGGACAACATTATTTCACATTAGTTGGATGAAATACAACTGAATTCCTTCTAGTCACAAGTATATTTGGAAAAATTGAATCCAGAGGTGCACCTATCTATTACTGGGTCCAGATTTTACTGTAATTAACTTCAGTTCAAGAACTTCTTCTGAGACTTTAACTATTATTTTAGAAATCATGTTTTGCAATCAGACTTGTTTCAATGTAGTCACTTTACAGAAAGAGAAACACACTCTCCTTTGAATCCTTCCCCTAAGTGTACCTTGCATTTGAAATGTTAAAGGATTATGGTTTATAGTGCAATTAAGCAAATATATGGAAGTGCATGTGTGGCTGGGTAATTCTCTCTCTCTCTCTCTCTCTCTTTCTCTCTCTGTGTCTCTGTCTCTCTCTCTAATACACTCACATGCAAACACAAATACATTCACTGGCATTAACCAGTGAATAATGAGTATATTTTTTGTATCTTTATTTAATTAAAAGCCAAACTCTTAATGCTCTTAATGCTATTTTAATGAAGAATTTGTTCATGAATTCTTTCCAAGAGTAAAGAGAGAGCACGCAGTCACACTTTTTAATATACAACTCTGAGGTACAGGAACCAGCACATTGAGTAGATGAATGATACAAGTCCATTCCTGTTTTCCTACAACAGGAAGCACATTTTTTCCTAAAAGGCCATATTAAATGCAATGTATTCTCTTTGACTGGATAATGTCATAAAACAAAAGTGTAAAACTCACCCTAAAAATCAGACATTAGAATTCTGTATTCTTATTATTATTTCTGAACAAATTTTTCTAAAAACACTGCAGCTTTCTACTATAATTTACAATGTCTGCAATAAGAAAATAGATGAGGGGAGAACCCAGTAAGCGGCAGTTATTACACTGCTGGACTCAGCTAATAATCCCTTTTTTCATTTTTATTGCTTTTCAGTTTATGAATGACAATCAACTCATTACCTATTGTTATAAATATTTTGATGTAGTAATGGAAATATGCATCAGTAAACAAAACCTATGGAAGTTTTCTGCAATACCTAGCAGCCCATAAATGTATATCATAGCATTTGCTGCCTACTAAACTTATTTCTGAGGAATCCAGACGAACTCTTAATTGTAGCTGCAATACCTGCTTGTTAACCTAACATCATTTCTGCTGCTTTAACTTTTTTATCTACTGTTTGGAACCATAATGAATTGTCTCATTAATTTTTCTACTATGCAGTATAATCTTCTAAGCTATTAATATTCTTTCAGAGAGACTGTCTCTGACCTAATACATGGAAGAAAAACAATAATTATGAGTCAGAACTTTTCCAACAATAACATAAAGCAATCAATATTTTGGCAAAAATAGTGTCAAACCTTCAGAAAGCTACACACAGTTCTCATAGTGTAAATGGAGAAAGTTGAACACACTCTCATCCGTTACTACCTGTCTAAAAATATTACAGGTTTTTTTCTCCCAATAACTAACATTAATGTCAAGAACATTCAATATATCAAAGGTTTTGTAGCAATCTGGAACACTATCATTTGGTTTCCTCTAGGTAATTCCTACAGTAATATAATCTAGATACAATTAATGAAATAGATTATTGGTGCATTGAGCTGCGGTTTTCAAAAGTAAGAATAACTTTAAAATGCTAAATCTAAAATCATTCCTAAAAGTCTTCTGGAAGTCATGAAACTTGTATTAGGTCAGCAATGCCTTCTTCCCCCTCTCTTTTCTGTTTTCTTTTATTTTTTTAAAACTTTCTTTTTACTAGTCTACACTAAGTAAGAATATACCATCTAAAAAGTTAAGATAAAGTAAGTACTTTGGAAATCCGCTTTTCTTCCCTGACCCACTTTTTCACTAGGTGTTCTTTGGATTTATTCCTATTAACAATGCCCATAGACTAATTTCTGAGGCTAATACTGTAATATTCTCTCAGGTATTGTTTTCAAAATTATTGTTCTGCATAATACCAATAAAAGTTGCTTCTAACCCTGTCCAAGGTACTGTGAAATGTTATGCAAAGAGAGTAAAAGCTTGCTTACTGCTGCACAATAAGTAAGGGTCTAACAGAGCATATAAAAATATTATAATCATAAGGGAGTTCAGTGATTCTCAACCCTGGCTTCACAGTAGAATCACACATAGAGTTCTTAAAAATGTTGACATTAAATCCCTATCTCAGCCATTTAAATGAGAATGTAAGATGGTCATTGATCACTAGAATGAATGATAGAAAGAATGGTGTTGTTAGCATTCAAGGAAGATGTTTGACATGAGCACTTACATGTAAATATCACATCAAGCCTCCTACAAGGCAATGGTTTGGTGAGTGAGCTTTAAAGCCATGTAACACTAGAAATAATAATGCATTAGTACTCTTAACAAATTAATCATTGAGTTTTCTCTTTTCATAACTTACAACTTCTGAGATAATAAGAGATATTTCATATCTCAAAGTGTGCTAGTTATCTTTTACTGTGCAATAAACTGAGTGAGTGACTTTAAAATTAACTATACATACTGTAACTTTCCTGTTTCTAAGGATCACTAATTCAGCAATGCTTAATTGAGCAGTTCTAACACAGGGTCTCAGGAGGTTACAGTCAAGAATTTGATTGTGTCTGCAGTGTTCCCAAGTGTTGAGTAGAGTTACGGGATTTATTTCCAAGATGGCTCACTCACATGGTGCAACACACTGTTCCATGGCCATTATTAACTTATATTTTAATTGTTGGTATATCTTTGCAATAATGCATAATCACATTCATCTTGGGGAATTGGTACATGTACATAGTGCATCTCCATCATTTTGCCTTGGTTCTGTACTTCTGTATTTAACATACTTTTCCTAATTTATAGTTCCTTGACTTTTGATTTCTAAGACAAACAAGTCTACTTTATTTGATACATGATTATTGAATATCTTCTCAGTGCATAACACTAGACCACCTGTTTTTCTGGCTTTAAGACACCATAAAATAGAGGGGAAAGAATGTATGTTCAAAGGAACTACTATGCCTACTGTAGTGTAACCAAAAGCACACATAAAGGGCCACAGTGAATGAAGGAGGGGCAATTAGTCACAAAAGAGGGGCTTCCAAGAAGAATTAAATAATAAATTGGCACTGAACTTGAGCACTAATGATAAATACAATTTTTGAGAAGCAAGAAGAGGAACTAAAGGCTATTTGATTTAAGCCTCTTTTCTGGGAACATTGATGCCTTTGTAATTCTGTCTCATATTATACAATATAATAAATATGGTTCCAGGCTAAAGAAACAGATATTTGGGGAAGCAGATAGATGAATACAAAACAAGATTTAAAAGAAAAATAATTGATGTGTGTGTAATGGTGGGTTGATATGGTTTAAGTATTAGGAGAGACAGACCAAATAGCTTCAATCTTGATAGAAAAGCCTATACAGTGGAAGAGGAAAGAATGCATTGAAAAGTCACAAAGCACGACATTTAAGTAAAACTGTTCATCATGGGGGACTTCTTTGTTCTGTTCATAATTTTTCAAAAAGCTGGACAGTATTCGCCAACCTGAGTGTTCACTAATGCAGTGGAAAAGTAAACAGTGAACAGAGCATCAACCAGAAGATTAAAAATAGCTGGACATCAATAACAAAGGAATCAAAAGACCCAGAGAGGGAAACACAGAAAATGCCAAGGAAGATCTCTGGAAGCTGGACAAGCGGTGATAGACAGCAGGACTATGAAGAGCTGAAGAAGCCAGGTCACAGAGCAGGGGAAGATCGAGGAAGCCTATTGTCAGGCCTTACGAACACTGAATTAAACTCATAATTGAGTTCCCAGGGTCAAAGATTGAAAACTTGGTATCCTTAGACTGAAGTCAAAGAGGAATAGCGATTTTCCTCAGGGTTTATAAAGATAACAACAGTAAAGATAAATTGCCTAACTTTTTCTTGATAACCTAGAATAAAAAATATAAACTGAAAAACCAACAATCAAACCAGTTCTATAGTTGGTATGTGGGTCTCCACATTCTCAGTACTAGCTCCTGCTATGACAGAGCCTTGTTTTTGTATCAGGGCCTATGTTGGAAGGGTTCACATACTTTTAGGATAGTCAATGTTTTTCCATTCTAGTATGAGTCTAATACCAAAACTCCATTTTTAACTGAGTTTTTCATGTCTGACTCTTAAAGATGGGTTAATTCTTGCCTTAGCCTCTGGGTAAAGTCTTTTGGCACATGGAGATCTCACTTGTGATTTACAACAATGTCACAATGTTGTGCAAGTCCATATTTTTACAAGGAAAAGATTAATTGTATGTCTCAGTTTCATAGATGTAAGAAAAGAGCAAATTCATGCCTGGTTTGTTTTACATGATGTGAGTTATATTTTCAAAATATCATAGCTATGGAAATCAAGAGCTGCTCGGCTTTTTGCCTGCTGTCCTCCTCCTCATTCATTTATTCTGCTTAGAGAGAAAAGCTGTTTTATAGCTTCATTGTGTGAAATAAGACTTTCTTAATACTAGCAGCAGTGATTGGGTCAGTTTCCATAGAGTAAAATGATCTTAAATTTTCCAGTGTTTAACAAATAATATAATCTGAATCTTAGAACATGTGAAATATTTCAGAGCAGTTTTTTAAACAAATCAAGTTTCTAATTAAGTGTTACACAGCTTTCAATCAGAAAGTCACTAAAGTCAACTTAAAACCTCATGCAGAAAATACAGCAGAGAAAAGTCAATTCTAAATTAGTCTTTAACTTTATGTCAATAAGCACCACAATAACATAAAATGCTGGCACTTATAGAGATAATTTTTTAAAAAAAGAGATTGTATAATGTAATCATGTGAAGGAAAAAATTGAAAGGAAACATATAGGTTGATATTAAGTGATAGGTATGTCCACAACTGTCTTTCTCCTTTTTTATTTTTTCAAATTTCTTATAATTCAAAATTTCATTCATTTAAAAATGTGATGTGATTTGTGTGTGTGTGTGTGTATGTGTGTGTATGTTTGTATCTGTGTGTAACATACACAAGAAAAGAGCTGGAAGACTCTAACTCATTTGAAGTCATTTGCTTAGATCAAAATTTCTAAGATCTTTATTTCTACAAGCTCAGACCAGAGACACGACTGACTAAAGTTCTACTGTTGTATACTGTGAGAACATCAACCTTTAGAAGGTACTTTGAAAATGAGAAGAATTACATGAATTGGCATTTCAGTTGTGTGAATTTGTATAAACTTCTCAATATGGTTTGTCATTTGGGTGGTACTTACTTTTGGCCCACTCAGTGTGGATATGAATGTGTGTGACTTCAGAAATGCAAATAAGTCTTGGCATTTGAATTATTTTTGGTCAAAATGTGTAAAATTAGACACAAAAAGAGGCAAATGGCAAGCTAATTATATAAAAGTAGTCTGGTATAATAAAAAGGAAAGATTCTGGGTTAGTTACCATAAAACCAATGTATGAAAGTTATGATTACTATTATTATTTCTATTATTGCTCCCAGAAACTAACAATCTTATGGACCATATTAGGATGTATATCTACAAAGTTTTACATCAACTCTTCCACTTATACCAAATAATATTCTTAAATATTAAAGAGTTAAGTGCTAATATCAATACTTCAGAAATGTGAGAAAAATGATGCTTAGAAAGATTAAGTGTCTTAGGAGAGTCAAACATATGAAAGTACTAGGTTGTGATGAGAACCCAGATACTCTGAAATCAAAAATCAGACCATTGAATTGCAGGGACATTTTATTATTAATACATCATGTGATCTTAAGTACTCCTGAATAACTTCTCATTTTAGTTTCATTATACGGAAAACAAGAATAATCATATGTGCTCTTGAACATTTGTGAATGTGGTATAAAATGGAAAGTCAAGGAAATGTACTGATTACTGTTAAAATACCTTCTCCTTTATTATAGACCTAACAGGACAATTATTCATGCATTAACCTACAACAGAATACAAATGATCAATACAAGAGCACAAAAAAAGCTACAGTTCTCATCTTTTTAAAGTTTCATTTTTGAAGTTTGCTTTACAAGCAAACCTTTCATTTGTCAAGTTTTCAAAGTCTTCCTCAGAGCATTACGTGCAGAATATATATTGTAAAATTACAAATTGCATAAACTGGATATACACAAGAAAACCAAATTCAAATAACTATCTTCATAAAACTTTGACATTATTCATAATAATCAGAAAATGGAAACAATCCAAATGTTCATCAACCAATAAATGAGTAAATAATTAAAGTGTACCCATGCAATGGAGCTATGATGCAGTTTCTAGACACATGTAACAACATGGATGAACCTAGGAAGTTTTGCAGAGGAAAGAAGTCAGGAACAAAAGACCATATATTATTTGATTCCGTTTATATCAAATGTCCAGAAAAAGCATGATTAAGAATTGGCAGAGGGGAATTAAAAGGGATTTATGTAGGGGATACAAATGAAGTTCCAAATTTGATGTATTGATCACGGCACTGTAAGAATGTACTAAAATATTGTACAATATTGTCATAGGAGTGAATTATATTATGTGTGAATTAAAGCTCCATAAAACTGTTTTTAAACAAAAACATAGCACCACTACTTAAACTAACTGCTGGAAGATTTTTTTTATTTACAAAGTTTTCTCCGACAAAAATTATATGTCTGAATTCATATAAACATGGATGCAATGTAGTGAATGACAGACACACAGCACATGCACATATTTTAAAACATCAATATTCTCTCTGTAGCTAGACCTTTCAAAAACAGTTTTAGGAGAGGTTTGTGCAGATAAAAGTCTTGAATAGATGGTCACGGCAATTTTAAATTATCCAATTCTTGGCATTTTCACTATTTCCCATGTGAGATATGTCAGAAGATAATAAGATCTCATAGGACATTTTTTCTTTCCAGGCAGTTGAAACTCTCCTGACATAATTTCAATCCATTACTCCTTATTATATCCCTTTGGACAGCCCAATTCTATTCTCTCCTTGGTGGCCATATCTTCTCACTAAACCTGAGCATCAGTGCACCAGATCCACTGCAATAAAATCACACCTCAGCACAGCTGGTGTAAAATTACATGGCCCTGCCAGTAAGTTGATTTCATGAGCTCTTATATTGAGAATATGAAATAATGTCTGAAAGCTTTTCTTTGTTTAGCCTTGGTCTAGTTCTCAAGTAATGTTTAAAAAATTGTCACTTGATAAAATGGTAAAAAAAGCAAACTTATGTGCAGCATCTATAATATATAAGGTATACATGTAAATTATTTATGAGTATTTAATACATAATATTGTTTTATTTATTATGAATCAAATGAAACTAGTGTACATACACCCAATGACTGTGGCACTGCTCATGTTAGGGTCACGTGGCAGTCCTGAAATCGATATTTTTATGTGTGTCATGTTAAAAATACCTGCTTTACTAGCACTAATTTTCTCAAAGAAAATATATTGAATTCAAAGAAACATTTTTTTTTCTTTTTGTCTTTTTGCGACAGGGTCTTGCTATGCCATTCTGGCTGCCCTTGGGCTCAATTTGTAGCCCAGACTGGTGTTGAATTTGCAATGATCCTCCTGCCTCAGTCTCCCAAGTGCTGGGATTACAGGAGTGCACCACCATGCCCAGCTCAAAGAAGCATATTATATGCTGAAATTCACCAAAAATTCACTGGTAAAAGGAAACAAGGTTCATCAATTTGACGGCTAAGTTTCAGGGAATGTAAGAGTGAGTTCACCAAAATAATACATTTTATCTGCCTGATACTTAAAAAAAAAACAGTGTGAAACAGCAAGTAGGGAGGTATAATTAAATTGTTGTTAAAATAATTTTCATATTTACAAACTTTATCACACGATACGCTTTCCAAAATACTATCCTTCCAACTTGACTCTGAATGATTCCTTATGAATAAAATGAGAATAAAATCTGATGTCTTTAGGTACATTACACTATATTACAATAGTTTAATATATAATATTTCCTTTATACTTTTTAAAAAGTTTGGCATTAGCAATCTACCTTTATCAATCAGGAAACAAGAAATGCAGATGTTTGTTAACTTGCTTAAAGTTACACAGTAGATATATGATTGATCTTGAATTTAAATGAAATGCATATTAGGTATCTACCTTTAACTATATCAGTTGTCTCCACAAAAACATTTTGTTTATCAAATAATCTAAACTAAAGAAACAAAGGTGACCAATTTCAGTTCTTCAGTCTACCCTGAATTGTTAACATATTTGGTAAAGTTCTCTGGTGAAAATATTAACCAAGTTCACAACGTTTCAGCAACTCCAAATACCTTCTTGGTTACTCTCCAGCATTGCTTAGGGCTACAGCTGTAGCCTACAAGATAAGATAGTCAAATGCTCAGAGTAGAATATGATGCACAAACCTACTTTGCCTATTTTTTTCTAGGGCCAGCTTCCTCGGCACTGAGTGAAGAAGAAAATAAAAAGAAACACACCTTTCCTTCCTGCCTTGGTGAGCTACCGCGTTCCTGAAAGTAGTAGTTTAGGTAGCATTTTGGCCCCTAATGGCCGGCAGAACAGTGCATTGCCTGATATGTGAAGGCTGGTGTTCTTGTGCTATGCACTGCACAGTGGGTTCCCATTCAATCACATTTATACCTTTTCAGTCAGTCACTCATGCTACAAGAGTGTTCTCATGCAGGGGGCAGATGTTTTGTGTCCCAACTAAATGAGCTTCATGCCCAGTAACTTCCTATGTTCAATGAACAGACATGCACACCTCATCAAACTGAGCGTTCAAGGCTGCTCCATTGCTGCCACTGTTCCATCAGTCCAGATCAAAACAAGGACATACAAAGTCCAGTTCTCCCATCTAACAGTCATCTCCAACCATTGGTAAGTCCTCCTTATAAAGTGTATCTTTGAAAAAGGGGGTAATTGTTTTTCTTCAGGCACATGACTGTCACTAACAAGCTCTCTGTCCTAGTTCTGAATTTACTGTGATTCAGACAGTATGTGGATGGTCTTGGCTCCTGATCATTAGCAGGGAAAGACTGTGCTTCAGCCCATCTATCAAAAGCTCTGTGAAAATGTGAGTTCCTACATTTCTACATTCAAGGATAACAAGAAAAAGCTCACCCCACATTCAATTACATTTGACTACAACATAAAATCTTTCAAATTTTAACTCATATTTAAAAAAGAACTCATGCAATAATATTTCTCAAAATGTGATAACATTCCTGTGTTAATATATTTTACGTTAAAACACTGAATTTTGTTGCTTAAGATGGTATAATAGGTGAACAGACTTCACACATGAACTACATTTAATGCAAAGATTAAATATATGTAATTTTCATTTCAAATTCACCATTAATGTGACACATTACTGCACACCACTTATTTCTTCATTCCAAATGGCTACTGCCCAGGCTTCAAAAAAAAATAGGAGAATCCATGCCCATACTCCAAAAGGGAATGAGATTACAAAATTGGGAAGTACTCTAAATGCTAAAAAGAGCAGGCATTCTAAGTATTTCATAATCTTCACTACTGGATTGCTGCATTTCCTACACAAAGCTACTAATTTTACAAAAAAACTAGCAAATTAAGTTTCATTTGTCTCAGATTGAGAGAAGGAATTAATTTGGACCCAAGCAGTCGCTATGAGCCTTAAAGATTTGATATTTCAATAAATGTCAAAGTCCTTATTGTGGAATAATAACAGCTACCATTTACCCAACACTCAGAGTGCAGTGAGTTCTATTCTGGGCCTTTTCAAAAGGACTTACTTCATTTACTGTAACTCCACGGGGTGGGTATTTTTAAGGCCTTCATTTCACAAATGAAAAGATTAGAGGTTTGAAGCTAAAAATTCAATGTTGTAAAGGTGGAAATTATTAGGGCAGTAATTCAAATGTATTTATTAAAAATAATTTGGGCCATCTATTAAGTCCTAGGCATAAATGAAGCAAATGAAAATGCTGCCCTTTGAAAATTTTGTTTAGTTCTAACACAACACAACACCTAAATTCTAGTCACTGAAATATACATGCAAATAAATATCTTTCAATGAAACATGAAAAATATTTAACTGATCTTTAACTTTCATTAATCAAATGATTTATGTAATTTGGCATTTTCAAATTGTTTGGTTTGTTCTAATAAAAAAAAAGGAAAAAGAAGTGATGTCATATGTTTAAATATTACTTGTACATAAGACATATGTACTTTTCAAACATGGTATATATTTATTAATGAAGTGTATGTGAATAGTTACAATACTATATTACATACAATATTCAAGAATGATAATTACAATGCTATATTAAAGACATTATAATGTGGCTTACAGCTCAACTTCATAATATTCCTTCTTCCATCAAAACATAAAATTGTAATTGCCTAGGCAAATATTACTAATTGTAAGTAAATAATAAGGTTGTTTAAAAAATAAAGCCCAGTCATTCCTGGGAAATGAGATCTGGTCATAGATTATGTTGGCCTGAAGAATAAATTTGTATTAATGAAAACTAGAAGTCGATGATGAAAGAAAACCACAGAAATTATGCACGATTGGAAATTAGAAATGCACTCTTCAATAAAAAAAATAGGTTAAAGAAGAAATAAGACTATTTCTAGAACTAACTGATAATACCAGTACAACATGACAGAACTTATGGGACACAATGAAAACTATCCTAAGAGGGAATTTTGTAGTTGCAAATCCCCACACCACAAAAACACAGTGAACCCAAATATATACGTAAAGATGCACTGTAAGGTCCTAGAAAGACAAAAGCAATCCAAACCCAAAGCTAGAGCAAGGAAAGAAAGTATAAAGACCAGAGCAGAAATCAATAAAATTGAGACCAAAAAGGCAATACAAAGAATCTATGAATTGATGAATTGGTTCTTTGAAAGAAAACACCAAATAGACAAACCTTTAGCCAGTCTAACTGAAAGAGAGATATGACCCAAATCAATGCAATTGGAAATGAAAGGGTAAAATAACAAACATTAGGAAACTAAAAAAGATTATTAACAAGTACTTCACAGACCTGTACACCAATGGATAATGGATAGATTCATACAGACATACGCCAAAACTGAAATGAGAAGTTCAAAAACCTTGAATAATCGAATAACAGGTAATGAGATTGAAGCACTAATAAAAATCCTAATAACTAAGAAAAGCCTAAGTCTAGATAGATTCACTGCTGAATTATACAAAAACTGCAAGGGTCTCTAACATCCTATACTTCTCATGTTCTTTAATAAAACTGAAATGAAAGGCATACTCCCAAAGTCATTCCCAGAAACTAACTTTATGCTGATTCTAACATCAGACAAGGATCCCCCCTCCAAAAAAAAAAAAAAGAGAGAGAGAGAACTATAGACCAATCTCTTTACTGAATATAGCAAGATCCAAAAATCTGTAACAAGATACTGGCAAACAAAATGCAAGAAATCATCAAAAACATCATGTATCATGAACAAGTAGGTTTCAACCCAGGAATGCAAGGATGGTTCAACAGCAACAGAAACAAGGACAGAAATCACATGATCATCTCAATAAACGAAAGCTTGGCACAATCCAACATCCTTTCACTGAAAACCTCTGATGAAAACAGGTACACAAGGACTTTATCTCAATCTGATAAAAGTTATTTATGACAAACCTACTGACCACATCATATTAAAAGGGGAAAACTGAAAGTTTTTTCTCTGAAATCAGTAACAAGATAAGGATGTCCACTATTACTACTGCTGTTCAACATAATACTCAAAAAGAAAAATTAAACATTTAGAAATTAACCTAAGAAGTGAGTCTTCTACAGTGAAAACTACAATACTCTGAAAAAAGAAATCAGAGAGGACATCAGAAAATGGAAAGATATCCCATGTTCCTGGATAGGCAGAACCAATATAGTCAAAATGACTATACTTCCATAATTGATGTACAGATTTAATGAAATCTCAATAGAAATACCAATAGAATTCTTCACGTAACTGAAGATAATTATCCTAAAATTTATATGGAGCCAGAAGAGACCTAAAATAGCAAAAGCAATTCTGGGTAATGAGAGAAAAGCGAAAGGCTTCACGATCCCAGACTTGAAGTTACACTACAAAGCTACAGTGCTAAAAATAGAATGCACTGGCACAAAACCAGACATGAGGATCAGTGGAACAGAACAGAGGACGCAAAAACAACCCAAGAATATTCAGCTATTTAATTTTTGACAAAGGGACAAAAAACATACAGTGGAACAAAGCCTATTTAATAAATGACGTTGGGGGAAACTGGCTATCCACACGCCTAAGATTGAATCTAGAAATGTATCTCGCGTCCTGTACTAAACTAGAATCAAAATAGATAAATGGATCAAAGAACAAAACATGAAAGTGGAAACAATTAACCTGCTAAAAATAATATAGGTAAAACACTTGGAAGTCATTGGCTTAGCCAAGGACATTCTGCTTGCACAGGAAATAGTACCAAGAATCAACAAAAGGATCATATCAAGTGAAAAAGTTTCTACATGGCAGGAGAAATAACCAACAGAGTGAAAAGGCAGGTATTTCTCAGGCAGAGGATTAACATTTAGAATACACAGAGAACTCAAAAAACTTTAGTCCCTCCTCCCAATAAAAGAAAAAATTAAAAAATGGCAACTGAAATCAATAAACACTTCACAGAAGTACAAATGGCCAATAAACACATGAAAAATTTCTTAATACCACTGGCCATTAAAAAAAAGGCAAATTAAAACAACTGCGAGATTCTACCTCATCCTAGACAGAAAGGCCATCATCAAGAAAATAAAATAATAACAAATGCTAAGCAGTCTGTAGAGAAAAATAAACTTTTCTACCTAGTTGCTGGGACTATAAACTAGTGCAACCACTATGAAAATCAATATAGAGTCCTTAAAAAGTAAAACTAGAAATCCCAATTGGGCATGGTGGCACACACCTGTAATCCAGCACTCAGGAGGCTGAGATAGGAGGATTGTTACAAGTTCAAGACCAGCTTGGCCAGAAAGTGAGCTCCAGGTCAGCCTGAACTGCATAGTGAGAGCCTGTCTCAAAAAAGACACACACACAAAAAACCTAGAAATCTCATTTGATTCAGCTGGTCCCATTATACATGTCATCCCAAAAGAGTTAGAGAGGTCATATTACAGGGATACATGTGTACCCAGGTTTATAGCAGCATAAATCATAACAGCTAAATTTTGAAAGCATCATACATTCATCAACAGACGAATGGATAAAGAAAATGTGCTATTTATACACAATGGAGTACTACTCTGCCATACAGACAAACTTGAGTCATTTGCAGAAAGTGGATGTAGCTTAAGACCATCATGCTAAGTGAAATAAATATAACACACAAGCTTAAATGTTGCATGGTTTCACTTATATGAGAAACTCAAATTGTAAAAAAAAGAATAAAATAAAAGATACATAACAGGAATTAGGGTGATAGGTTTTTCTCAAGTGGATTAAGAGATGGAGGGGGAGGGAAAGGAAAGAGAATGGTAAAAGGAATTATTGTGTACATGTACCAACTCCACACAAGAGTGTACACATTATGTACTGAAAATATGTACCAATAAAAAAATCTGAAAGGAAAAGTTCATGTTGTTTTCACACAGTGTCCATTAAAATCTGAGACTACTATACATTGCAACATTATTCTGGGCTTGATTTATTTAAAAAACATTCATAATCTTCAACTTTCTAACTAGAAGAATGCAATTTCAATCTACCAGCATTTTTGTAGATTAGTGGTACATTATTCTAAAGTTCAATCTGATTATTATTTAATTGCACCCATATGCACAGGTGCCACTAACTAGAAGTTTTTTTCTATGAATCATAGCTGTTACTTTTTCACAAGTTTAATTCACATAAACTACAATTTTGAATAATCACTGATAGCAATCATTGAGTGGACTTTATCCAAATAATTTTTGATCCATATTCTAATTTACATGTAGACTGCATAATGTCCTTTAATGTGAAATCTTTAGGAGAGTTAAAAAGTACTTATTAGAAGAGGGACTGATAGGGAATAGCAATGGCACTAGAGGAAGGGAAGAAAGGGCAAAAAAGGGAAAAGGCGGTGGACATGCTCAGTGAATGAAATGTTCACAAATGGAAATATTACAGTGAAACCCATCAATTTGTAAAATTGGTGCATGTTAATAATAACAAAATTGGGCTGGGGATCTAGTTCAGTGGTCTAAGCGCCTGCCTGAAAAAAAAAAATAATAATAATAACAAAATTTATTCCTTTACAGTCACTTATGAGCATGTACTTCATGATGTCTTTAAAACTTGTCACTGCTGAATAGTTTTCTAAAGCAGGAATAAGAAATACATTATTTATTCATTATAAAATATATAAAGCACAAATATAATAGAATTTTATTGCCATTCACTTATTATTGTGCACTTATTTTAAGAAGTCTTTTAGATAAAAGATACACTTAGATTTTGAAACACAAAATGGGGGAAAGTAGGGGTGTGGGTCAGTTGTACAACACTTGCCTAGCATCCATGGGCCCTGGGTTCAATCTCTAGCATCACAAATAAAATAACATAAATTTTAGGAAACAAAATGTTAACTCATTTTCAGATACAGGGGACTTGTGACTACACTTCAAAACACAGCAGGAATTTCATATAAATGTCTACTATTCAATTATTTTAATGAAGTATGAATGATGAATAGTTATCAAAAATCCCTAAACAACAAAATTAATGCACTCATAATAAAGCTCTATTAAAAAGAAAAGTTTTGAGTAATTATCATTATGGTAGCCATTTTCTAAATGGCTCGTGATAATAAAATTCTGACTTGCTATGTTGATTTGAAAAAATTTTACAGTGCCCACTAGATTCAATCAAAACTTATTTAGAAAGAAAATTGGTTTAGTAACAAAGACCCATATGTGAATTAACCATAAGAACTGTTTAGTTTACCTCAAAATGGATAGATGGCATTGATTATAGAGATTTTTATGCCCATATCTTGTACCCTGTGCAACTATTTTAAAAGATAACAACA